>CM076613.1:13735366-13896946 GCA_038502775.1 Hippodamia convergens
ATTTAGCTGACCTGATAAAAATTATTATCGGAAAAGGTGATTTTCCCGGTGAGCATAAGAAAAAATCCAAAAACAATGGTAGTTGATCAACTCATTAAAAATTTCTTATTGGCAGAAATCTAGGTGACAGGCTGATTTGATGAGCAATTCACAGATTAGTTCTTTTGCTCTCTTGTATCCCAGTATCTGTTTCTTG
The DNA here is from genome assembly GCA_038502775.1 of Hippodamia convergens. Classification (NCBI taxonomy): domain Eukaryota; kingdom Metazoa; phylum Arthropoda; class Insecta; order Coleoptera; family Coccinellidae; genus Hippodamia; species Hippodamia convergens. The sequence goes on from CM076613.1 coordinate 13,735,563, forward strand.
AATTCAGATTTCAGCACGGCGAAAGAGTTAAAAAGGTTCGAGAGAGGTAATAGAGATTTATTCGTGAAAACAAGAATTTCCTGAATGCCTGAGGTGTTTTTAATAGTAGGTAAGTTGAAATGTAATAACTATTTCGTTTCAGTGTTAGTGATAAAACAATAGGAAGACAAGGAACATCTCGCTAACTCAGCACGATTGAAGTCCATGCGGAAATAAAACATAAAGGGGCGGAGCCAGAGTTGAGAAGTACTAATTGGTATAGGGGGTGAGTGTTCTTTCATAGCGTACCATTGCATCATCTTCGACAGATATTTCAAACTAGTAATTTTGGTGAAACACAGAATATTCTCGTGATCAATTATGGATACATCAGGCTGTGAAGAATCCAGATATAAAAGATTCGAATGCGGAAAAATTGTGTGCGAAAACAATTTTCATATCAAAACCAACTCCTTCAAATTGTCGGATGAATGTTTCATTTCGAACGGAAATGCTTTTGTGACCACCTCCAATTATACGGAGTCTGACATATATCGACCGACTATCTATCCTGCTGATTTGGACGCGTTACTAAGAAATTCGTGATAATCCGCGAAAGCAGGGAAAAAAATATAAAAACTACCGGAATTCATCGACAATTCACAAATTTCTTGTGAACGCATATTTAGCTGACCTGATAAAAATTATTATCGGAAAAGGTGATTTTCCCGGTGAGCATAAGAAAAAATCCAAAAACAATGGTAGTTGATCAACTCATTAAAAATTTCTTATTGGCAGAAATCTAGGTGACAGGCTGATTTGATGAGCAATTCACAGATTAGTTCTTTTGCTCTCTTGTATCCCAGTATCTGTTTCTTGAATTCAGATTTCAGCACGGCGAAAGAGTTAAAAAGGTTCGAGAGAGGTAATAGAGATTTATTCGTGAAAACAAGAATTTCCTGAATGCCTGAGGTGTTTTTAATAGTAGGTAAGTTGAAATGTAATAACTATTTCGTTTCAGTGTTAGTGATAAAACAATAGAAAGACAAGGAACATCTCGCTAACTCAGCACGATTGAAGTCCATGCGGAAATAAACATAAAGGGGCGGAGCCAGAGTTGAGAAGTACTAATTGGTATAGGGGGTGAGTGTTCTTTCATAGCGTACCATTGCATCATCTTCGACAGATATTTCAAACTAGTAATTTGGTGAAACACAGAATATTCTCGTGATCAATTATGGATACATCAGGCTGTGTGAAGAATCCAGATATAAAAGATTCGAATGCGGAAAAATTGTGTGCGAAAACAATTTTCATATCAAAACCAACTCCTTCAAATTGTCGGATGAATGTTTCATTTCGAACGGAAATGCTTTTGTGACCACCTCCAATTATACGGAGTCTGACATATATCGACCGACTATCTATCCTGCTGATTTGGACGCGTTACTAAGAAATTCGTGATAATCCGCGAAAGCAGGGAAAAAATATAAAAACTACCGGAATTCATCGACAATTCACAAATTTCTTGTGAACGCATAATTTAGCTGACCTGATAAAAATTATTATCGGAAAAGGTGATTTTCCCGGTGAGCATAAGAAAAAAAATCCAAAAACAATGGTAGTCGATCAACTCATTAAAAATTTCTTATTGGCAGAAATCTAGGTGACAGGCTAATTTGATGAGCAATTCACAGATTAGTTCTTTTGCTCTCTTGTATCCCAGTATCTGTTTCTTGAATTCAGATTTCAGCACGGCGAAAGAGTTAAAAAGGTTCGAGAGAGGTAATAGAGATTTATTCGTGAAAACAAGAATTTCCTGAATGCCTGAGGTGTTTTTAATAGTAGGTAAGTTGAAATGTAATAACTATTTCGTTTCAGTGTTAGTGATAAAACAATAGAAAGACAAGGAACATCTCGCTAACTCAGCACGATTGAAGTCCATGCGGAAATAAACATAAAGGGGCGGAGCCAGAGTTGAGAAGTACTAATTGGTATAGGGGGTGAGTGTTCTTTCATAGCGTACCATTGCATCATCTTCGACAGATATTTCAAACTAGTAATTTGGTGAAACACAGAATATTCTCGTGATCAATTATGGATACATCAGGCTGTGAAGAATCCAGATATAAAAGATTCGAATGCGGAAAAATTGTGTGCGAAAACAATTTTCATATCAAAACCAACTCCTTCAAATTGTCGGATGAATGTTTCATTTCGAACGGAAATGCTCTTGTGACCACCTCCAATTATACGGAGTCTGACATATATCGACCGACTATCTATCCTGCTGATTTGGACGCGTTACTAAGAAATTCGTGATAATCCGCGAAAGCAGGGAAAAAAATATAAAAACTACCGGAATTCATCGACAATTCACAAATTTCTTGTGAACGCATAATTTAGCTGACCTGATAAAAATTATTATCGGAAAAGGTGATTTTCCCGGTGAGCATAAGAAAAAAATCCAAAAACAATGGTAGTGATCAACTCATTAAAAATTTCTTATTGGCAGAAATCTAGGTGACAGGCTGATTTGATGAGCAATTCACAGATTAGTTCTTTTGCTCTCTTGTATCCCAGTATCTGTTTCTTGAATTCAGATTTCAGCACGGCGAAAGAGTTAAAAAGGTTCGAGAGAGGTAATAGAGATTTATTCGTGAAAACAAGAATTTCCTGAATGCCTGAGGTGTTTTTAATAGTAGGTAAGTTGAAATGTAATAACTATTTCGTTTCAGTGTTAGTGATAAAACAATAGAAAGACAAGGAACATCTCGCTAACTCAGCACGATTGAAGTCCATGCGGAAATAAACATAAAGGGGCGGAGCCAGAGTTGAGAAGTACTAATTGGTATAGGGGGTGAGTGTTCTTTCATAGCGTACCATTGCATCATCTTCGACAGATATTTCAAACTAGTAATTTGGTGAAACACAGAATATTCTCTTGATCAATTATGGATACATCAGGCTGTGAAGAATCCAGATATAAAAGATTCGAATGCGGAAAAATTGTGTGCGAAAACAATTTTCATATCAAAACCAACTCCTTCAAATTGTCGGATGAATGTTTCATTTCGAACGGAAATGCTCTTGTGACCACCTCCAATTATACGGAGTCTGACATATATCGACCGACTATCTATCCTGCTGATTTGGACGCGTTACTAAGAAATTCGTGATAATCCGCGAAAGCAGGGAAAAAAAATATAAAAACTACCGGAATTCATCGACAATTCACAAATTTCTTGTGAACGCATAATTTAGCTGACCTGATAAAAATTATTATCGGAAAAGGTGATTTTCCCGGTGAGCATAAGAAAAAAATCCAAAAACAATGGTAGTCGATCAACTCATTAAAAATTTCTTATTGCAGAAATCTAGGTGACAGGCTAATTTGATGAGCAATTCACAGATTAGTTCTTTTGCTCTCTTGTATCCCAGTATCTGTTTCTTGAATTCAGATTTCAGCACGGCGAAAGAGTTAAAAAGGTTCGAGAGAGGTAATAGAGATTTATTCGTGAAAACAAGAATTTCCTGAATGCCTGAGGTGTTTTTAATAGTAGGTAAGTTGAAATGTAATAACTATTTCGTTTCAGTGTTAGTGATAAAACAATAGGAAAGACAAGGAACATCTCGCTAACTCAGCACGATTGAAGTCCATGCGGAAATAAACATAAAGGGGCGGAGCCAGAGTTGAGAAGTACTAATTGGTATAGGGGGTGAGTGTTCTTTCATAGCGTACCATTGCATCATCTTCGACAGATATTTCAAACTAGTAATTTGGTGAAACACAGAATATTCTCTTGATCAATTATGGATACATCAGGCTGTGAAGAATCCAGATATAAAAGATTCGAATGCGGAAAAATTGTGTGCGAAAACAATTTTCATATCAAAACCAACTCCTTCAAATTGTCGGATGAATGTTTCATTTCGAACGGAAATGCTCTTGTGACCACCTCCAATTATACGGAGTCTGACATATATCGACCGACTATCTATCCTGCTGATTTGGACGCGTTACTAAGAAATTCGTGATAATCCGCGAAAGCAGGGAAAAAAATATAAAAACTACCGGAATTCATCGACAATTCACAAATTTCTTGTGAACGCATAATTTAGCTGACCTGATAAAAATTATTATCGGAAAAGGTGATTTTCCCGGTGAGCATAAGAAAAAAATCCAAAAACAATGGTAGTCGATCAACTCATTAAAAATTTCTTATTGGCAGAAATCTAGGTGACAGGCTAATTTGATGAGCAATTCACAGATTAGTTCTTTTGCTCTCTTGTATCCCAGTATCTGTTTCTTGAATTCAGATTTCAGCACGGCGAAAGAGTTAAAAAGGTTCGAGAGAGGTAATAGAGATTTATTCGTGAAAACAAGAATTTCCTGAATGCCTGAGGTGTTTTTAATAGTAGGTAAGTTGAAATGTAATAACTATTTCGTTTCAGTGTTAGTGATAAAACAATAGAAAGACAAGGAACATCTCGCTAACTCAGCACGATTGAAGTCCATGCGGAAATAAACATAAAGGGGCGGAGCCAGAGTTGAGAAGTACTAATTGGTATAGGGGGTGAGTGTTCTTTCATAGCGTACCATTGCATCATCTTCGACAGATATTTCAAACTAGTAATTTGGTGAAACACAGAATATTCTCGTGATCAATTATGGATACATCAGGCTGTGAAGAATCCAGATATAAAAGATTCGAATGCGGAAAAATTGTGTGCGAAAACAATTTTCATATCAAAACCAACTCCTTCAAATTGTCGGATGAATGTTTCATTTCGAACGGAAATGCTCTTGTGACCACCTCCAATTATACGGAGTCTGACATATATCGACCGACTATCTATCCTGCTGATTTGGACGCGTTACTAAGAAATTCGTGATAATCCGCGAAAGCAGGGAAAAAAATATAAAAACTACCGGAATTCATCGACAATTCACAAATTTCTTGTGAACGCATAATTTAGCTGACCTGATAAAAATTATTATCGGAAAAGGTGATTTTCCCGGTGAGCATAAGAAAAAAATCCAAAAACAATGGTAGTCGATCAACTCATTAAAAATTTCTTATTGGCAGAAATCTAGGTGACAGGCTAATTTGATGAGCAATTCACAGATTAGTTCTTTTGCTCTCTTGTATCCCAGTATCTGTTTCTTGAATTCAGATTTCAGCACGGCGAAAGAGTTAAAAAGGTTCGAGAGAGGTAATAGAGATTTATTCGTGAAAACAAGAATTTCCTGAATGCCTGAGGTGTTTTTAATAGTAGGTAAGTTGAAATGTAATAACTATTTCGTTTCAGTGTTAGTGATAAAACAATAGAAAGACAAGGAACATCTCGCTAACTCAGCACGATTGAAGTCCATGCGGAAATAAACATAAAGGGGCGGAGCCAGAGTTGAGAAGTACTAATTGGTATAGGGGGTGAGTGTTCTTTCATAGCGTACCATTGCATCATCTTCGACAGATATTTCAAACTAGTAATTTGGTGAAACACAGAATATTCTCTTGATCAATTATGGATACATCAGGCTGTGAAGAATCAAGATATAAAAGATTCGAATGCGGAAAAATTGTGTGCGAAAACAATTTTCATATCAAAACCAACTCCTTCAAATTGTCGGATGAATGTTTCATTTCGAACGGAAATGCTCTTGTGACCACCTCCAATTATACGGAGTCTGACATATATCGACCGACTATCTATCCTGCTGATTTGGACGCGTTACTAAGAAATTCGTGATAATCCGCGAAAGCAGGGAAAAAAATATAAAAACTACCGGAATTCATCGACAATTCACAAATTTCTTGTGAACGCATAATTTAGCTGACCTGATAAAAATTATTATCGGAAAAGGTGATTTTCCCGGTGAGCATAAGAAAAAAATCCAAAAACGATGGTAGTCGATCAACTCATTAAAAATTTCTTATTGGCAGAAATCTAGGTGACAGGCTAATTTGATGAGCAATTCACAGATTAGTTCTTTTGCTCTCTTGTATCCCAGTATCTGTTTCTTGAATTCAGATTTCAGCACGGCGAAAGAGTTAAAAAGGTTCGAGAGAGGTAATAGAGATTTATTCGTGAAAACAAGAATTTCCTGAATGCCTGAGGTGTTTTTAATAGTAGGTAAGTTGAAATGTAATAACTATTTCGTTTCAGTGTTAGTGATAAAACAATAGAAAGACAAGGAACATCTCGCTAACTCAGCACGATTGAAGTCCATGCGGAAATAAACATAAAGGGGCGGAGCCAGAGTTGAGAAGTACTAATTGGTATAGGGGGTGAGTGTTCTTTCATAGCGTACCATTGCATCATCTTCGACAGATATTTCAAACTAGTAATTTGGTGAAACACAGAATATTCTCTTGATCAATTATGGATACATCAGGCTGTGAAGAATCCAGATATAAAAGATTCGAATGCGGAAAAATTGTGTGCGAAAACAATTTTCATATCAAAACCAACTCCTTCAAATTGTCGGATGAATGTTTCATTTCGAACGGAAATGCTCTTGTGACCACCTCCAATTATACGGAGTCTGACATATATCGACCGACTATCTATCCTGCTGATTTGGACGCGTTACTAAGAAATTCGTGATAATCCGCGAAAGCAGGGAAAAAAATATAAAAACTACCGGAATTCATCGACAATTCACAAATTTCTTGTGAACGCATAATTTAGCTGACCTGATAAAAATTATTATCGGAAAAGGTGATTTTCCCGGTGAGCATAAGAAAAAAATCCAAAAACAATGGTAGTCGATCAACTCATTAAAAATTTCTTATTGGCAGAAATCTAGGTGACAGGCTAATTTGATGAGCAATTCACAGATTAGTTCTTTTGCTCTCTTGTATCCCAGTATCTGTTTCTTGAATTCAGATTTCAGCACGGCGAAAGAGTTAAAAAGGTTCGAGAGAGGTAATAGAGATTTATTCGTGAAAACAAGAATTTCCTGAATGCCTGAGGTGTTTTTAATAGTAGGTAAGTTGAAATGTAATAACTATTTCGTTTCAGTGTTAGTGATAAAACAATAGAAAGACAAGGAACATCTCGCTAACTCAGCACGATTGAAGTCCATGCGGAAATAAACATAAAGGGGCGGAGCCAGAGTTGAGAAGTACTAATTGGTATAGGGGGTGAGTGTTCTTTCATAGCGTACCATTGCATCATCTTCGACAGATATTTCAAACTAGTAATTTGGTGAAACACAGAATATTCTCTTGATCAATTATGGATACATCAGGCTGTGAAGAATCCAGATATAAAAGATTCGAATGCGGAAAAATTGTGTGCGAAAACAATTTTCATATCAAAACCAACTCCTTCAAATTGTCGGATGAATGTTTCATTTCGAACGGAAATGCTCTTGTGACCACCTCCAATTATACGGAGTCTGACATATATCGACCGACTATCTATCCTGCTGATTTGGACGCGTTACTAAGAAATTCGTGATAATCCGCGAAAGCAGGGAAAAAAATATAAAAACTACCGGAATTCATCGACAATTCACAAATTTCTTGTGAACGCATAATTTAGCTGACCTGATAAAAATTATTATCGGAAAAGGTGATTTTCCCGGTGAGCATAAGAAAAAAATCCAAAAACGATGGTAGTCGATCAACTCATTAAAAATTTCTTATTGGCAGAAATCTAGGTGACAGGCTAATTTGATGAGCAATTCACAGATTAGTTCTTTTGCTCTCTTGTATCCCAGTATCTGTTTCTTGAATTCAGATTTCAGCACGGCGAAAGAGTTAAAAAGGTTCGAGAGAGGTAATAGAGATTTATTCGTGAAAACAAGAATTTCCTGAATGCCTGAGGTGTTTTTAATAGTAGGTAAGTTGAAATGTAATAACTATTTCGTTTCAGTGTTAGTGATAAAACAATAGAAAGACAAGGAACATCTCGCTAACTCAGCACGATTGAAGTCCATGCGGAAATAAACATAAAGGGGCGGAGCCAGAGTTGAGAAGTACTAATTGGTATAGGGGGTGAGTGTTCTTTCATAGCGTACCATTGCATCATCTTCGACAGATATTTCAAACTAGTAATTTGGTGAAACACAGAATATTCTCTTGATCAATTATGGATACATCAGGCTGTGAAGAATCCAGATATAAAAGATTCGAATGCGGAAAAATTGTGTGCGAAAACAATTTTCATATCAAAACCAACTCCTTCAAATTGTCGGATGAATGTTTCATTTCGAACGGAAATGCTCTTGTGACCACCTCCAATTATACGGAGTCTGACATATATCGACCGACTATCTATCCTGCTGATTTGGACGCGTTACTAAGAAATTCGTGATAATCCGCGAAAGCAGGGAAAAAAATATAAAAACTACCGGAATTCATCGACAATTCACAAATTTCTTGTGAACGCATAATTTAGCTGACCTGATAAAAATTATTATCGGAAAAGGTGATTTTCCCGGTGAGCATAAGAAAAAAATCCAAAAACGATGGTAGTCGATCAACTCATTAAAAATTTCTTATTGGCAGAAATCTAGGTGACAGGCTAATTTGATGAGCAATTCACAGATTAGTTCTTTTGCTCTCTTGTATCCCAGTATCTGTTTCTTGAATTCAGATTTCAGCACGGCGAAAGAGTTAAAAAGGTTCGAGAGAGGTAATAGAGATTTATTCGTGAAAACAAGAATTTCCTGAATGCCTGAGGTGTTTTTAATAGTAGGTAAGTTGAAATGTAATAACTATTTCGTTTCAGTGTTAGTGATAAAACAATAGAAAGACAAGGAACATCTCGCTAACTCAGCACGATTGAAGTCCATGCGGAAATAAACATAAAGGGGCGGAGCCAGAGTTGAGAAGTACTAATTGGTATAGGGGGTGAGTGTTCTTTCATAGCGTACCATTGCATCATCTTCGACAGATATTTCAAACTAGTAATTTGGTGAAACACAGAATATTCTCTTGATCAATTATGGATACATCAGGCTGTGAAGAATCCAGATATAAAAGATTCGAATGCGGAAAAATTGTGTGCGAAAACAATTTTCATATCAAAACCAACTCCTTCAAATTGTCGGATGAATGTTTCATTTCGAACGGAAATGCTCTTGTGACCACCTCCAATTATACGGAGTCTGACATATATCGACCGACTATCTATCCTGCTGATTTGGACGCGTTACTAAGAAATTCGTGATAATCCGCGAAAGCAGGGAAAAAAATATAAAAACTACCGGAATTCATCGACAATTCACAAATTTCTTGTGAACGCATAATTTAGCTGACCTGATAAAAATTATTATCGGAAAAGGTGATTTTCCCGGTGAGCATAAGAAAAAAATCCAAAAACGATGGTAGTCGATCAACTCATTAAAAATTTCTTATTGGCAGAAATCTAGGTGACAGGCTAATTTGATGAGCAATTCACAGATTAGTTCTTTTGCTCTCTTGTATCCCAGTATCTGTTTCTTGAATTCAGATTTCAGCACGGCGAAAGAGTTAAAAAGGTTCGAGAGAGGTAATAGAGATTTATTCGTGAAAACAAGAATTTCCTGAATGCCTGAGGTGTTTTTAATAGTAGGTAAGTTGAAATGTAATAACTATTTCGTTTCAGTGTTAGTGATAAAACAATAGAAAGACAAGGAACATCTCGCTAACTCAGCACGATTGAAGTCCATGCGGAAATAAACATAAAGGGGCGGAGCCAGAGTTGAGAAGTACTAATTGGTATAGGGGGTGAGTGTTCTTTCATAGCGTACCATTGCATCATCTTCGACAGATATTTCAAACTAGTAATTTGGTGAAACACAGAATATTCTCTTGATCAATTATGGATACATCAGGCTGTGAAGAATCCAGATATAAAAGATTCGAATGCGGAAAAATTGTGTGCGAAAACAATTTTCATATCAAAACCAACTCCTTCAAATTGTCGGATGAATGTTTCATTTCGAACGGAAATGCTCTTGTGACCACCTCCAATTATACGGAGTCTGACATATATCGACCGACTATCTATCCTGCTGATTTGGACGCGTTACTAAGAAATTCGTGATAATCCGCGAAAGCAGGGAAAAAAATATAAAAACTACCGGAATTCATCGACAATTCACAAATTTCTTGTGAACGCATAATTTAGCTGACCTGATAAAAATTATTATCGGAAAAGGTGATTTTCCCGGTGAGCATAAGAAAAAAATCCAAAAACGATGGTAGTCGATCAACTCATTAAAAATTTCTTATTGGCAGAAATCTAGGTGACAGGCTAATTTGATGAGCAATTCACAGATTAGTTCTTTTGCTCTCTTGTATCCCAGTATCTGTTTCTTGAATTCAGATTTCAGCACGGCGAAAGAGTTAAAAAGGTTCGAGAGAGGTAATAGAGATTTATTCGTGAAAACAAGAATTTCCTGAATGCCTGAGGTGTTTTTAATAGTAGGTAAGTTGAAATGTAATAACTATTTCGTTTCAGTGTTAGTGATAAAACAATAGAAAGACAAGGAACATCTCGCTAACTCAGCACGATTGAAGTCCATGCGGAAATAAACATAAAGGGGCGGAGCCAGAGTTGAGAAGTACTAATTGGTATAGGGGGTGAGTGTTCTTTCATAGCGTACCATTGCATCATCTTCGACAGATATTTCAAACTAGTAATTTGGTGAAACACAGAATATTCTCTTGATCAATTATGGATACATCAGGCTGTGAAGAATCCAGATATAAAAGATTCGAATGCGGAAAAATTGTGTGCGAAAACAATTTTCATATCAAAACCAACTCCTTCAAATTGTCGGATGAATGTTTCATTTCGAACGGAAATGCTCTTGTGACCACCTCCAATTATACGGAGTCTGACATATATCGACCGACTATCTATCCTGCTGATTTGGACGCGTTACTAAGAAATTCGTGATAATCCGCGAAAGCAGGGAAAAAAATATAAAAACTACCGGAATTCATCGACAATTCACAAATTTCTTGTGAACGCATAATTTAGCTGACCTGATAAAAATTATTATCGGAAAAGGTGATTTTCCCGGTGAGCATAAGAAAAAAATCCAAAAACGATGGTAGTCGATCAACTCATTAAAAATTTCTTATTGGCAGAAATCTAGGTGACAGGCTAATTTGATGAGCAATTCACAGATTAGTTCTTTTGCTCTCTTGTATCCCAGTATCTGTTTCTTGAATTCAGATTTCAGCACGGCGAAAGAGTTAAAAAGGTTCGAGAGAGGTAATAGAGATTTATTCGTGAAAACAAGAATTTCCTGAATGCCTGAGGTGTTTTTAATAGTAGGTAAGTTGAAATGTAATAACTATTTCGTTTCAGTGTTAGTGATAAAACAATAGAAAGACAAGGAACATCTCGCTAACTCAGCACGATTGAAGTCCATGCGGAAATAAACATAAAGGGGCGGAGCCAGAGTTGAGAAGTACTAATTGGTATAGGGGGTGAGTGTTCTTTCATAGCGTACCATTGCATCATCTTCGACAGATATTTCAAACTAGTAATTTGGTGAAACACAGAATATTCTCTTGATCAATTATGGATACATCAGGCTGTGAAGAATCCAGATATAAAAGATTCGAATGCGGAAAAATTGTGTGCGAAAACAATTTTCATATCAAAACCAACTCCTTCAAATTGTCGGATGAATGTTTCATTTCGAACGGAAATGCTCTTGTGACCACCTCCAATTATACGGAGTCTGACATATATCGACCGACTATCTATCCTGCTGATTTGGACGCGTTACTAAGAAATTCGTGATAATCCGCGAAAGCAGGGAAAAAAATATAAAAACTACCGGAATTCATCGACAATTCACAAATTTCTTGTGAACGCATAATTTAGCTGACCTGATAAAAATTATTATCGGAAAAGGTGATTTTCCCGGTGAGCATAAGAAAAAAATCCAAAAACGATGGTAGTCGATCAACTCATTAAAAATTTCTTATTGGCAGAAATCTAGGTGACAGGCTAATTTGATGAGCAATTCACAGATTAGTTCTTTTGCTCTCTTGTATCCCAGTATCTGTTTCTTGAATTCAGATTTCAGCACGGCGAAAGAGTTAAAAAGGTTCGAGAGAGGTAATAGAGATTTATTCGTGAAAACAAGAATTTCCTGAATGCCTGAGGTGTTTTTAATAGTAGGTAAGTTGAAATGTAATAACTATTTCGTTTCAGTGTTAGTGATAAAACAATAGAAAGACAAGGAACATCTCGCTAACTCAGCACGATTGAAGTCCATGCGGAAATAAACATAAAGGGGCGGAGCCAGAGTTGAGAAGTACTAATTGGTATAGGGGGTGAGTGTTCTTTCATAGCGTACCATTGCATCATCTTCGACAGATATTTCAAACTAGTAATTTGGTGAAACACAGAATATTCTCTTGATCAATTATGGATACATCAGGCTGTGAAGAATCCAGATATAAAAGATTCGAATGCGGAAAAATTGTGTGCGAAAACAATTTTCATATCAAAACCAACTCCTTCAAATTGTCGGATGAATGTTTCATTTCGAACGGAAATGCTCTTGTGACCACCTCCAATTATACGGAGTCTGACATATATCGACCGACTATCTATCCTGCTGATTTGGACGCGTTACTAAGAAATTCGTGATAATCCGCGAAAGCAGGGAAAAAAATATAAAAACTACCGGAATTCATCGACAATTCACAAATTTCTTGTGAACGCATAATTTAGCTGACCTGATAAAAATTATTATCGGAAAAGGTGATTTTCCCGGTGAGCATAAGAAAAAAATCCAAAAACGATGGTAGTCGATCAACTCATTAAAAATTTCTTATTGGCAGAAATCTAGGTGACAGGCTAATTTGATGAGCAATTCACAGATTAGTTCTTTTGCTCTCTTGTATCCCAGTATCTGTTTCTTGAATTCAGATTTCAGCACGGCGAAAGAGTTAAAAAGGTTCGAGAGAGGTAATAGAGATTTATTCGTGAAAACAAGAATTTCCTGAATGCCTGAGGTGTTTTTAATAGTAGGTAAGTTGAAATGTAATAACTATTTCGTTTCAGTGTTAGTGATAAAACAATAGAAAGACAAGGAACATCTCGCTAACTCAGCACGATTGAAGTCCATGCGGAAATAAACATAAAGGGGCGGAGCCAGAGTTGAGAAGTACTAATTGGTATAGGGGGTGAGTGTTCTTTCATAGCGTACCATTGCATCATCTTCGACAGATATTTCAAACTAGTAATTTGGTGAAACACAGAATATTCTCTTGATCAATTATGGATACATCAGGCTGTGAAGAATCCAGATATAAAAGATTCGAATGCGGAAAAATTGTGTGCGAAAACAATTTTCATATCAAAACCAACTCCTTCAAATTGTCGGATGAATGTTTCATTTCGAACGGAAATGCTCTTGTGACCACCTCCAATTATACGGAGTCTGACATATATCGACCGACTATCTATCCTGCTGATTTGGACGCGTTACTAAGAAATTCGTGATAATCCGCGAAAGCAGGGAAAAAAATATAAAAACTACCGGAATTCATCGACAATTCACAAATTTCTTGTGAACGCATAATTTAGCTGACCTGATAAAAATTATTATCGGAAAAGGTGATTTTCCCGGTGAGCATAAGAAAAAAATCCAAAAACGATGGTAGTCGATCAACTCATTAAAAATTTCTTATTGGCAGAAATCTAGGTGACAGGCTAATTTGATGAGCAATTCACAGATTAGTTCTTTTGCTCTCTTGTATCCCAGTATCTGTTTCTTGAATTCAGATTTCAGCACGGCGAAAGAGTTAAAAAGGTTCGAGAGAGGTAATAGAGATTTATTCGTGAAAACAAGAATTTCCTGAATGCCTGAGGTGTTTTTAATAGTAGGTAAGTTGAAATGTAATAACTATTTCGTTTCAGTGTTAGTGATAAAACAATAGAAAGACAAGGAACATCTCGCTAACTCAGCACGATTGAAGTCCATGCGGAAATAAACATAAAGGGGCGGAGCCAGAGTTGAGAAGTACTAATTGGTATAGGGGGTGAGTGTTCTTTCATAGCGTACCATTGCATCATCTTCGACAGATATTTCAAACTAGTAATTTGGTGAAACACAGAATATTCTCTTGATCAATTATGGATACATCAGGCTGTGAAGAATCCAGATATAAAAGATTCGAATGCGGAAAAATTGTGTGCGAAAACAATTTTCATATCAAAACCAACTCCTTCAAATTGTCGGATGAATGTTTCATTTCGAACGGAAATGCTCTTGTGACCACCTCCAATTATACGGAGTCTGACATATATCGACCGACTATCTATCCTGCTGATTTGGACGCGTTACTAAGAAATTCGTGATAATCCGCGAAAGCAGGGAAAAAAATATAAAAACTACCGGAATTCATCGACAATTCACAAATTTCTTGTGAACGCATAATTTAGCTGACCTGATAAAAATTATTATCGGAAAAGGTGATTTTCCCGGTGAGCATAAGAAAAAAATCCAAAAACGATGGTAGTCGATCAACTCATTAAAAATTTCTTATTGGCAGAAATCTAGGTGACAGGCTAATTTGATGAGCAATTCACAGATTAGTTCTTTTGCTCTCTTGTATCCCAGTATCTGTTTCTTGAATTCAGATTTCAGCACGGCGAAAGAGTTAAAAAGGTTCGAGAGAGGTAATAGAGATTTATTCGTGAAAACAAGAATTTCCTGAATGCCTGAGGTGTTTTTAATAGTAGGTAAGTTGAAATGTAATAACTATTTCGTTTCAGTGTTAGTGATAAAACAATAGAAAGACAAGGAACATCTCGCTAACTCAGCACGATTGAAGTCCATGCGGAAATAAACATAAAGGGGCGGAGCCAGAGTTGAGAAGTACTAATTGGTATAGGGGGTGAGTGTTCTTTCATAGCGTACCATTGCATCATCTTCGACAGATATTTCAAACTAGTAATTTGGTGAAACACAGAATATTCTCTTGATCAATTATGGATACATCAGGCTGTGAAGAATCCAGATATAAAAGATTCGAATGCGGAAAAATTGTGTGCGAAAACAATTTTCATATCAAAACCAACTCCTTCAAATTGTCGGATGAATGTTTCATTTCGAACGGAAATGCTCTTGTGACCACCTCCAATTATACGGAGTCTGACATATATCGACCGACTATCTATCCTGCTGATTTGGACGCGTTACTAAGAAATTCGTGATAATCCGCGAAAGCAGGGAAAAAAATATAAAAACTACCGGAATTCATCGACAATTCACAAATTTCTTGTGAACGCATAATTTAGCTGACCTGATAAAAATTATTATCGGAAAAGGTGATTTTCCCGGTGAGCATAAGAAAAAAATCCAAAAACGATGGTAGTCGATCAACTCATTAAAAATTTCTTATTGGCAGAAATCTAGGTGACAGGCTAATTTGATGAGCAATTCACAGATTAGTTCTTTTGCTCTCTTGTATCCCAGTATCTGTTTCTTGAATTCAGATTTCAGCACGGCGAAAGAGTTAAAAAGGTTCGAGAGAGGTAATAGAGATTTATTCGTGAAAACAAGAATTTCCTGAATGCCTGAGGTGTTTTTAATAGTAGGTAAGTTGAAATGTAATAACTATTTCGTTTCAGTGTTAGTGATAAAACAATAGAAAGACAAGGAACATCTCGCTAACTCAGCACGATTGAAGTCCATGCGGAAATAAACATAAAGGGGCGGAGCCAGAGTTGAGAAGTACTAATTGGTATAGGGGGTGAGTGTTCTTTCATAGCGTACCATTGCATCATCTTCGACAGATATTTCAAACTAGTAATTTGGTGAAACACAGAATATTCTCTTGATCAATTATGGATACATCAGGCTGTGAAGAATCCAGATATAAAAGATTCGAATGCGGAAAAATTGTGTGCGAAAACAATTTTCATATCAAAACCAACTCCTTCAAATTGTCGGATGAATGTTTCATTTCGAACGGAAATGCTCTTGTGACCACCTCCAATTATACGGAGTCTGACATATATCGACCGACTATCTATCCTGCTGATTTGGACGCGTTACTAAGAAATTCGTGATAATCCGCGAAAGCAGGGAAAAAAATATAAAAACTACCGGAATTCATCGACAATTCACAAATTTCTTGTGAACGCATAATTTAGCTGACCTGATAAAAATTATTATCGGAAAAGGTGATTTTCCCGGTGAGCATAAGAAAAAAATCCAAAAACGATGGTAGTCGATCAACTCATTAAAAATTTCTTATTGGCAGAAATCTAGGTGACAGGCTAATTTGATGAGCAATTCACAGATTAGTTCTTTTGCTCTCTTGTATCCCAGTATCTGTTTCTTGAATTCAGATTTCAGCACGGCGAAAGAGTTAAAAAGGTTCGAGAGAGGTAATAGAGATTTATTCGTGAAAACAAGAATTTCCTGAATGCCTGAGGTGTTTTTAATAGTAGGTAAGTTGAAATGTAATAACTATTTCGTTTCAGTGTTAGTGATAAAACAATAGAAAGACAAGGAACATCTCGCTAACTCAGCACGATTGAAGTCCATGCGGAAATAAACATAAAGGGGCGGAGCCAGAGTTGAGAAGTACTAATTGGTATAGGGGGTGAGTGTTCTTTCATAGCGTACCATTGCATCATCTTCGACAGATATTTCAAACTAGTAATTTGGTGAAACACAGAATATTCTCTTGATCAATTATGGATACATCAGGCTGTGAAGAATCCAGATATAAAAGATTCGAATGCGGAAAAATTGTGTGCGAAAACAATTTTCATATCAAAACCAACTCCTTCAAATTGTCGGATGAATGTTTCATTTCGAACGGAAATGCTCTTGTGACCACCTCCAATTATACGGAGTCTGACATATATCGACCGACTATCTATCCTGCTGATTTGGACGCGTTACTAAGAAATTCGTGATAATCCGCGAAAGCAGGGAAAAAAATATAAAAACTACCGGAATTCATCGACAATTCACAAATTTCTTGTGAACGCATAATTTAGCTGACCTGATAAAAATTATTATCGGAAAAGGTGATTTTCCCGGTGAGCATAAGAAAAAAATCCAAAAACGATGGTAGTCGATCAACTCATTAAAAATTTCTTATTGGCAGAAATCTAGGTGACAGGCTAATTTGATGAGCAATTCACAGATTAGTTCTTTTGCTCTCTTGTATCCCAGTATCTGTTTCTTGAATTCAGATTTCAGCACGGCGAAAGAGTTAAAAAGGTTCGAGAGAGGTAATAGAGATTTATTCGTGAAAACAAGAATTTCCTGAATGCCTGAGGTGTTTTTAATAGTAGGTAAGTTGAAATGTAATAACTATTTCGTTTCAGTGTTAGTGATAAAACAATAGAAAGACAAGGAACATCTCGCTAACTCAGCACGATTGAAGTCCATGCGGAAATAAACATAAAGGGGCGGAGCCAGAGTTGAGAAGTACTAATTGGTATAGGGGGTGAGTGTTCTTTCATAGCGTACCATTGCATCATCTTCGACAGATATTTCAAACTAGTAATTTGGTGAAACACAGAATATTCTCTTGATCAATTATGGATACATCAGGCTGTGAAGAATCCAGATATAAAAGATTCGAATGCGGAAAAATTGTGTGCGAAAACAATTTTCATATCAAAACCAACTCCTTCAAATTGTCGGATGAATGTTTCATTTCGAACGGAAATGCTCTTGTGACCACCTCCAATTATACGGAGTCTGACATATATCGACCGACTATCTATCCTGCTGATTTGGACGCGTTACTAAGAAATTCGTGATAATCCGCGAAAGCAGGGAAAAAAATATAAAAACTACCGGAATTCATCGACAATTCACAAATTTCTTGTGAACGCATAATTTAGCTGACCTGATAAAAATTATTATCGGAAAAGGTGATTTTCCCGGTGAGCATAAGAAAAAAATCCAAAAACGATGGTAGTCGATCAACTCATTAAAAATTTCTTATTGGCAGAAATCTAGGTGACAGGCTAATTTGATGAGCAATTCACAGATTAGTTCTTTTGCTCTCTTGTATCCCAGTATCTGTTTCTTGAATTCAGATTTCAGCACGGCGAAAGAGTTAAAAAGGTTCGAGAGAGGTAATAGAGATTTATTCGTGAAAACAAGAATTTCCTGAATGCCTGAGGTGTTTTTAATAGTAGGTAAGTTGAAATGTAATAACTATTTCGTTTCAGTGTTAGTGATAAAACAATAGAAAGACAAGGAACATCTCGCTAACTCAGCACGATTGAAGTCCATGCGGAAATAAACATAAAGGGGCGGAGCCAGAGTTGAGAAGTACTAATTGGTATAGGGGGTGAGTGTTCTTTCATAGCGTACCATTGCATCATCTTCGACAGATATTTCAAACTAGTAATTTGGTGAAACACAGAATATTCTCTTGATCAATTATGGATACATCAGGCTGTGAAGAATCCAGATATAAAAGATTCGAATGCGGAAAAATTGTGTGCGAAAACAATTTTCATATCAAAACCAACTCCTTCAAATTGTCGGATGAATGTTTCATTTCGAACGGAAATGCTCTTGTGACCACCTCCAATTATACGGAGTCTGACATATATCGACCGACTATCTATCCTGCTGATTTGGACGCGTTACTAAGAAATTCGTGATAATCCGCGAAAGCAGGGAAAAAAATATAAAAACTACCGGAATTCATCGACAATTCACAAATTTCTTGTGAACGCATAATTTAGCTGACCTGATAAAAATTATTATCGGAAAAGGTGATTTTCCCGGTGAGCATAAGAAAAAAATCCAAAAACGATGGTAGTCGATCAACTCATTAAAAATTTCTTATTGGCAGAAATCTAGGTGACAGGCTAATTTGATGAGCAATTCACAGATTAGTTCTTTTGCTCTCTTGTATCCCAGTATCTGTTTCTTGAATTCAGATTTCAGCACGGCGAAAGAGTTAAAAAGGTTCGAGAGAGGTAATAGAGATTTATTCGTGAAAACAAGAATTTCCTGAATGCCTGAGGTGTTTTTAATAGTAGGTAAGTTGAAATGTAATAACTATTTCGTTTCAGTGTTAGTGATAAAACAATAGAAAGACAAGGAACATCTCGCTAACTCAGCACGATTGAAGTCCATGCGGAAATAAACATAAAGGGGCGGAGCCAGAGTTGAGAAGTACTAATTGGTATAGGGGGTGAGTGTTCTTTCATAGCGTACCA
The DNA here is from genome assembly GCA_038502775.1 of Hippodamia convergens. NCBI lineage: Eukaryota > Metazoa > Arthropoda > Insecta > Coleoptera > Coccinellidae > Hippodamia > Hippodamia convergens. The sequence goes on from CM076613.1 coordinate 13,754,730, forward strand.
TTGCATCATCTTCGACAGATATTTCAAACTAGTAATTTGGTGAAACACAGAATATTCTCTTGATCAATTATGGATACATCAGGCTGTGAAGAATCCAGATATAAAAGATTCGAATGCGGAAAAATTGTGTGCGAAAACAATTTTCATATCAAAACCAACTCCTTCAAATTGTCGGATGAATGTTTCATTTCGAACGGAAATGCTCTTGTGACCACCTCCAATTATACGGAGTCTGACATATATCGACCGACTATCTATCCTGCTGATTTGGACGCGTTACTAAGAAATTCGTGATAATCCGCGAAAGCAGGGAAAAAAATATAAAAACTACCGGAATTCATCGACAATTCACAAATTTCTTGTGAACGCATAATTTAGCTGACCTGATAAAAATTATTATCGGAAAAGGTGATTTTCCCGGTGAGCATAAGAAAAAAATCCAAAAACGATGGTAGTCGATCAACTCATTAAAAATTTCTTATTGGCAGAAATCTAGGTGACAGGCTAATTTGATGAGCAATTCACAGATTAGTTCTTTTGCTCTCTTGTATCCCAGTATCTGTTTCTTGAATTCAGATTTCAGCACGGCGAAAGAGTTAAAAAGGTTCGAGAGAGGTAATAGAGATTTATTCGTGAAAACAAGAATTTCCTGAATGCCTGAGGTGTTTTTAATAGTAGGTAAGTTGAAATGTAATAACTATTTCGTTTCAGTGTTAGTGATAAAACAATAGAAAGACAAGGAACATCTCGCTAACTCAGCACGATTGAAGTCCATGCGGAAATAAACATAAAGGGGCGGAGCCAGAGTTGAGAAGTACTAATTGGTATAGGGGGTGAGTGTTCTTTCATAGCGTACCATTGCATCATCTTCGACAGATATTTCAAACTAGTAATTTGGTGAAACACAGAATATTCTCTTGATCAATTATGGATACATCAGGCTGTGAAGAATCCAGATATAAAAGATTCGAATGCGGAAAAATTGTGTGCGAAAACAATTTTCATATCAAAACCAACTCCTTCAAATTGTCGGATGAATGTTTCATTTCGAACGGAAATGCTCTTGTGACCACCTCCAATTATACGGAGTCTGACATATATCGACCGACTATCTATCCTGCTGATTTGGACGCGTTACTAAGAAATTCGTGATAATCCGCGAAAGCAGGGAAAAAAATATAAAAACTACCGGAATTCATCGACAATTCACAAATTTCTTGTGAACGCATAATTTAGCTGACCTGATAAAAATTATTATCGGAAAAGGTGATTTTCCCGGTGAGCATAAGAAAAAAATCCAAAAACGATGGTAGTCGATCAACTCATTAAAAATTTCTTATTGGCAGAAATCTAGGTGACAGGCTAATTTGATGAGCAATTCACAGATTAGTTCTTTTGCTCTCTTGTATCCCAGTATCTGTTTCTTGAATTCAGATTTCAGCACGGCGAAAGAGTTAAAAAGGTTCGAGAGAGGTAATAGAGATTTATTCGTGAAAACAAGAATTTCCTGAATGCCTGAGGTGTTTTTAATAGTAGGTAAGTTGAAATGTAATAACTATTTCGTTTCAGTGTTAGTGATAAAACAATAGAAAGACAAGGAACATCTCGCTAACTCAGCACGATTGAAGTCCATGCGGAAATAAACATAAAGGGGCGGAGCCAGAGTTGAGAAGTACTAATTGGTATAGGGGGTGAGTGTTCTTTCATAGCGTACCATTGCATCATCTTCGACAGATATTTCAAACTAGTAATTTGGTGAAACACAGAATATTCTCTTGATCAATTATGGATACATCAGGCTGTGAAGAATCCAGATATAAAAGATTCGAATGCGGAAAAATTGTGTGCGAAAACAATTTTCATATCAAAACCAACTCCTTCAAATTGTCGGATGAATGTTTCATTTCGAACGGAAATGCTCTTGTGACCACCTCCAATTATACGGAGTCTGACATATATCGACCGACTATCTATCCTGCTGATTTGGACGCGTTACTAAGAAATTCGTGATAATCCGCGAAAGCAGGGAAAAAAATATAAAAACTACCGGAATTCATCGACAATTCACAAATTTCTTGTGAACGCATAATTTAGCTGACCTGATAAAAATTATTATCGGAAAAGGTGATTTTCCCGGTGAGCATAAGAAAAAAATCCAAAAACGATGGTAGTCGATCAACTCATTAAAAATTTCTTATTGGCAGAAATCTAGGTGACAGGCTAATTTGATGAGCAATTCACAGATTAGTTCTTTTGCTCTCTTGTATCCCAGTATCTGTTTCTTGAATTCAGATTTCAGCACGGCGAAAGAGTTAAAAAGGTTCGAGAGAGGTAATAGAGATTTATTCGTGAAAACAAGAATTTCCTGAATGCCTGAGGTGTTTTTAATAGTAGGTAAGTTGAAATGTAATAACTATTTCGTTTCAGTGTTAGTGATAAAACAATAGAAAGACAAGGAACATCTCGCTAACTCAGCACGATTGAAGTCCATGCGGAAATAAACATAAAGGGGCGGAGCCAGAGTTGAGAAGTACTAATTGGTATAGGGGGTGAGTGTTCTTTCATAGCGTACCATTGCATCATCTTCGACAGATATTTCAAACTAGTAATTTGGTGAAACACAGAATATTCTCTTGATCAATTATGGATACATCAGGCTGTGAAGAATCCAGATATAAAAGATTCGAATGCGGAAAAATTGTGTGCGAAAACAATTTTCATATCAAAACCAACTCCTTCAAATTGTCGGATGAATGTTTCATTTCGAACGGAAATGCTCTTGTGACCACCTCCAATTATACGGAGTCTGACATATATCGACCGACTATCTATCCTGCTGATTTGGACGCGTTACTAAGAAATTCGTGATAATCCGCGAAAGCAGGGAAAAAAATATAAAAACTACCGGAATTCATCGACAATTCACAAATTTCTTGTGAACGCATAATTTAGCTGACCTGATAAAAATTATTATCGGAAAAGGTGATTTTCCCGGTGAGCATAAGAAAAAAATCCAAAAACGATGGTAGTCGATCAACTCATTAAAAATTTCTTATTGGCAGAAATCTAGGTGACAGGCTAATTTGATGAGCAATTCACAGATTAGTTCTTTTGCTCTCTTGTATCCCAGTATCTGTTTCTTGAATTCAGATTTCAGCACGGCGAAAGAGTTAAAAAGGTTCGAGAGAGGTAATAGAGATTTATTCGTGAAAACAAGAATTTCCTGAATGCCTGAGGTGTTTTTAATAGTAGGTAAGTTGAAATGTAATAACTATTTCGTTTCAGTGTTAGTGATAAAACAATAGAAAGACAAGGAACATCTCGCTAACTCAGCACGATTGAAGTCCATGCGGAAATAAACATAAAGGGGCGGAGCCAGAGTTGAGAAGTACTAATTGGTATAGGGGGTGAGTGTTCTTTCATAGCGTACCATTGCATCATCTTCGACAGATATTTCAAACTAGTAATTTGGTGAAACACAGAATATTCTCTTGATCAATTATGGATACATCAGGCTGTGAAGAATCCAGATATAAAAGATTCGAATGCGGAAAAATTGTGTGCGAAAACAATTTTCATATCAAAACCAACTCCTTCAAATTGTCGGATGAATGTTTCATTTCGAACGGAAATGCTCTTGTGACCACCTCCAATTATACGGAGTCTGACATATATCGACCGACTATCTATCCTGCTGATTTGGACGCGTTACTAAGAAATTCGTGATAATCCGCGAAAGCAGGGAAAAAAATATAAAAACTACCGGAATTCATCGACAATTCACAAATTTCTTGTGAACGCATAATTTAGCTGACCTGATAAAAATTATTATCGGAAAAGGTGATTTTCCCGGTGAGCATAAGAAAAAAATCCAAAAACGATGGTAGTCGATCAACTCATTAAAAATTTCTTATTGGCAGAAATCTAGGTGACAGGCTAATTTGATGAGCAATTCACAGATTAGTTCTTTTGCTCTCTTGTATCCCAGTATCTGTTTCTTGAATTCAGATTTCAGCACGGCGAAAGAGTTAAAAAGGTTCGAGAGAGGTAATAGAGATTTATTCGTGAAAACAAGAATTTCCTGAATGCCTGAGGTGTTTTTAATAGTAGGTAAGTTGAAATGTAATAACTATTTCGTTTCAGTGTTAGTGATAAAACAATAGAAAGACAAGGAACATCTCGCTAACTCAGCACGATTGAAGTCCATGCGGAAATAAACATAAAGGGGCGGAGCCAGAGTTGAGAAGTACTAATTGGTATAGGGGGTGAGTGTTCTTTCATAGCGTACCATTGCATCATCTTCGACAGATATTTCAAACTAGTAATTTGGTGAAACACAGAATATTCTCTTGATCAATTATGGATACATCAGGCTGTGAAGAATCCAGATATAAAAGATTCGAATGCGGAAAAATTGTGTGCGAAAACAATTTTCATATCAAAACCAACTCCTTCAAATTGTCGGATGAATGTTTCATTTCGAACGGAAATGCTCTTGTGACCACCTCCAATTATACGGAGTCTGACATATATCGACCGACTATCTATCCTGCTGATTTGGACGCGTTACTAAGAAATTCGTGATAATCCGCGAAAGCAGGGAAAAAAATATAAAAACTACCGGAATTCATCGACAATTCACAAATTTCTTGTGAACGCATAATTTAGCTGACCTGATAAAAATTATTATCGGAAAAGGTGATTTTCCCGGTGAGCATAAGAAAAAAATCCAAAAACGATGGTAGTCGATCAACTCATTAAAAATTTCTTATTGGCAGAAATCTAGGTGACAGGCTAATTTGATGAGCAATTCACAGATTAGTTCTTTTGCTCTCTTGTATCCCAGTATCTGTTTCTTGAATTCAGATTTCAGCACGGCGAAAGAGTTAAAAAGGTTCGAGAGAGGTAATAGAGATTTATTCGTGAAAACAAGAATTTCCTGAATGCCTGAGGTGTTTTTAATAGTAGGTAAGTTGAAATGTAATAACTATTTCGTTTCAGTGTTAGTGATAAAACAATAGAAAGACAAGGAACATCTCGCTAACTCAGCACGATTGAAGTCCATGCGGAAATAAACATAAAGGGGCGGAGCCAGAGTTGAGAAGTACTAATTGGTATAGGGGGTGAGTGTTCTTTCATAGCGTACCATTGCATCATCTTCGACAGATATTTCAAACTAGTAATTTGGTGAAACACAGAATATTCTCTTGATCAATTATGGATACATCAGGCTGTGAAGAATCCAGATATAAAAGATTCGAATGCGGAAAAATTGTGTGCGAAAACAATTTTCATATCAAAACCAACTCCTTCAAATTGTCGGATGAATGTTTCATTTCGAACGGAAATGCTCTTGTGACCACCTCCAATTATACGGAGTCTGACATATATCGACCGACTATCTATCCTGCTGATTTGGACGCGTTACTAAGAAATTCGTGATAATCCGCGAAAGCAGGGAAAAAAATATAAAAACTACCGGAATTCATCGACAATTCACAAATTTCTTGTGAACGCATAATTTAGCTGACCTGATAAAAATTATTATCGGAAAAGGTGATTTTCCCGGTGAGCATAAGAAAAAAATCCAAAAACGATGGTAGTCGATCAACTCATTAAAAATTTCTTATTGGCAGAAATCTAGGTGACAGGCTAATTTGATGAGCAATTCACAGATTAGTTCTTTTGCTCTCTTGTATCCCAGTATCTGTTTCTTGAATTCAGATTTCAGCACGGCGAAAGAGTTAAAAAGGTTCGAGAGAGGTAATAGAGATTTATTCGTGAAAACAAGAATTTCCTGAATGCCTGAGGTGTTTTTAATAGTAGGTAAGTTGAAATGTAATAACTATTTCGTTTCAGTGTTAGTGATAAAACAATAGAAAGACAAGGAACATCTCGCTAACTCAGCACGATTGAAGTCCATGCGGAAATAAACATAAAGGGGCGGAGCCAGAGTTGAGAAGTACTAATTGGTATAGGGGGTGAGTGTTCTTTCATAGCGTACCATTGCATCATCTTCGACAGATATTTCAAACTAGTAATTTGGTGAAACACAGAATATTCTCTTGATCAATTATGGATACATCAGGCTGTGAAGAATCCAGATATAAAAGATTCGAATGCGGAAAAATTGTGTGCGAAAACAATTTTCATATCAAAACCAACTCCTTCAAATTGTCGGATGAATGTTTCATTTCGAACGGAAATGCTCTTGTGACCACCTCCAATTATACGGAGTCTGACATATATCGACCGACTATCTATCCTGCTGATTTGGACGCGTTACTAAGAAATTCGTGATAATCCGCGAAAGCAGGGAAAAAAATATAAAAACTACCGGAATTCATCGACAATTCACAAATTTCTTGTGAACGCATAATTTAGCTGACCTGATAAAAATTATTATCGGAAAAGGTGATTTTCCCGGTGAGCATAAGAAAAAAATCCAAAAACGATGGTAGTCGATCAACTCATTAAAAATTTCTTATTGGCAGAAATCTAGGTGACAGGCTAATTTGATGAGCAATTCACAGATTAGTTCTTTTGCTCTCTTGTATCCCAGTATCTGTTTCTTGAATTCAGATTTCAGCACGGCGAAAGAGTTAAAAAGGTTCGAGAGAGGTAATAGAGATTTATTCGTGAAAACAAGAATTTCCTGAATGCCTGAGGTGTTTTTAATAGTAGGTAAGTTGAAATGTAATAACTATTTCGTTTCAGTGTTAGTGATAAAACAATAGAAAGACAAGGAACATCTCGCTAACTCAGCACGATTGAAGTCCATGCGGAAATAAACATAAAGGGGCGGAGCCAGAGTTGAGAAGTACTAATTGGTATAGGGGGTGAGTGTTCTTTCATAGCGTACCATTGCATCATCTTCGACAGATATTTCAAACTAGTAATTTGGTGAAACACAGAATATTCTCTTGATCAATTATGGATACATCAGGCTGTGAAGAATCCAGATATAAAAGATTCGAATGCGGAAAAATTGTGTGCGAAAACAATTTTCATATCAAAACCAACTCCTTCAAATTGTCGGATGAATGTTTCATTTCGAACGGAAATGCTCTTGTGACCACCTCCAATTATACGGAGTCTGACATATATCGACCGACTATCTATCCTGCTGATTTGGACGCGTTACTAAGAAATTCGTGATAATCCGCGAAAGCAGGGAAAAAAATATAAAAACTACCGGAATTCATCGACAATTCACAAATTTCTTGTGAACGCATAATTTAGCTGACCTGATAAAAATTATTATCGGAAAAGGTGATTTTCCCGGTGAGCATAAGAAAAAAATCCAAAAACGATGGTAGTCGATCAACTCATTAAAAATTTCTTATTGGCAGAAATCTAGGTGACAGGCTAATTTGATGAGCAATTCACAGATTAGTTCTTTTGCTCTCTTGTATCCCAGTATCTGTTTCTTGAATTCAGATTTCAGCACGGCGAAAGAGTTAAAAAGGTTCGAGAGAGGTAATAGAGATTTATTCGTGAAAACAAGAATTTCCTGAATGCCTGAGGTGTTTTTAATAGTAGGTAAGTTGAAATGTAATAACTATTTCGTTTCAGTGTTAGTGATAAAACAATAGAAAGACAAGGAACATCTCGCTAACTCAGCACGATTGAAGTCCATGCGGAAATAAACATAAAGGGGCGGAGCCAGAGTTGAGAAGTACTAATTGGTATAGGGGGTGAGTGTTCTTTCATAGCGTACCATTGCATCATCTTCGACAGATATTTCAAACTAGTAATTTGGTGAAACACAGAATATTCTCTTGATCAATTATGGATACATCAGGCTGTGAAGAATCCAGATATAAAAGATTCGAATGCGGAAAAATTGTGTGCGAAAACAATTTTCATATCAAAACCAACTCCTTCAAATTGTCGGATGAATGTTTCATTTCGAACGGAAATGCTCTTGTGACCACCTCCAATTATACGGAGTCTGACATATATCGACCGACTATCTATCCTGCTGATTTGGACGCGTTACTAAGAAATTCGTGATAATCCGCGAAAGCAGGGAAAAAAATATAAAAACTACCGGAATTCATCGACAATTCACAAATTTCTTGTGAACGCATAATTTAGCTGACCTGATAAAAATTATTATCGGAAAAGGTGATTTTCCCGGTGAGCATAAGAAAAAAATCCAAAAACGATGGTAGTCGATCAACTCATTAAAAATTTCTTATTGGCAGAAATCTAGGTGACAGGCTAATTTGATGAGCAATTCACAGATTAGTTCTTTTGCTCTCTTGTATCCCAGTATCTGTTTCTTGAATTCAGATTTCAGCACGGCGAAAGAGTTAAAAAGGTTCGAGAGAGGTAATAGAGATTTATTCGTGAAAACAAGAATTTCCTGAATGCCTGAGGTGTTTTTAATAGTAGGTAAGTTGAAATGTAATAACTATTTCGTTTCAGTGTTAGTGATAAAACAATAGAAAGACAAGGAACATCTCGCTAACTCAGCACGATTGAAGTCCATGCGGAAATAAACATAAAGGGGCGGAGCCAGAGTTGAGAAGTACTAATTGGTATAGGGGGTGAGTGTTCTTTCATAGCGTACCATTGCATCATCTTCGACAGATATTTCAAACTAGTAATTTGGTGAAACACAGAATATTCTCTTGATCAATTATGGATACATCAGGCTGTGAAGAATCCAGATATAAAAGATTCGAATGCGGAAAAATTGTGTGCGAAAACAATTTTCATATCAAAACCAACTCCTTCAAATTGTCGGATGAATGTTTCATTTCGAACGGAAATGCTCTTGTGACCACCTCCAATTATACGGAGTCTGACATATATCGACCGACTATCTATCCTGCTGATTTGGACGCGTTACTAAGAAATTCGTGATAATCCGCGAAAGCAGGGAAAAAAATATAAAAACTACCGGAATTCATCGACAATTCACAAATTTCTTGTGAACGCATAATTTAGCTGACCTGATAAAAATTATTATCGGAAAAGGTGATTTTCCCGGTGAGCATAAGAAAAAAATCCAAAAACGATGGTAGTCGATCAACTCATTAAAAATTTCTTATTGGCAGAAATCTAGGTGACAGGCTAATTTGATGAGCAATTCACAGATTAGTTCTTTTGCTCTCTTGTATCCCAGTATCTGTTTCTTGAATTCAGATTTCAGCACGGCGAAAGAGTTAAAAAGGTTCGAGAGAGGTAATAGAGATTTATTCGTGAAAACAAGAATTTCCTGAATGCCTGAGGTGTTTTTAATAGTAGGTAAGTTGAAATGTAATAACTATTTCGTTTCAGTGTTAGTGATAAAACAATAGAAAGACAAGGAACATCTCGCTAACTCAGCACGATTGAAGTCCATGCGGAAATAAACATAAAGGGGCGGAGCCAGAGTTGAGAAGTACTAATTGGTATAGGGGGTGAGTGTTCTTTCATAGCGTACCATTGCATCATCTTCGACAGATATTTCAAACTAGTAATTTGGTGAAACACAGAATATTCTCTTGATCAATTATGGATACATCAGGCTGTGAAGAATCCAGATATAAAAGATTCGAATGCGGAAAAATTGTGTGCGAAAACAATTTTCATATCAAAACCAACTCCTTCAAATTGTCGGATGAATGTTTCATTTCGAACGGAAATGCTCTTGTGACCACCTCCAATTATACGGAGTCTGACATATATCGACCGACTATCTATCCTGCTGATTTGGACGCGTTACTAAGAAATTCGTGATAATCCGCGAAAGCAGGGAAAAAAATATAAAAACTACCGGAATTCATCGACAATTCACAAATTTCTTGTGAACGCATAATTTAGCTGACCTGATAAAAATTATTATCGGAAAAGGTGATTTTCCCGGTGAGCATAAGAAAAAAATCCAAAAACGATGGTAGTCGATCAACTCATTAAAAATTTCTTATTGGCAGAAATCTAGGTGACAGGCTAATTTGATGAGCAATTCACAGATTAGTTCTTTTGCTCTCTTGTATCCCAGTATCTGTTTCTTGAATTCAGATTTCAGCACGGCGAAAGAGTTAAAAAGGTTCGAGAGAGGTAATAGAGATTTATTCGTGAAAACAAGAATTTCCTGAATGCCTGAGGTGTTTTTAATAGTAGGTAAGTTGAAATGTAATAACTATTTCGTTTCAGTGTTAGTGATAAAACAATAGAAAGACAAGGAACATCTCGCTAACTCAGCACGATTGAAGTCCATGCGGAAATAAACATAAAGGGGCGGAGCCAGAGTTGAGAAGTACTAATTGGTATAGGGGGTGAGTGTTCTTTCATAGCGTACCATTGCATCATCTTCGACAGATATTTCAAACTAGTAATTTGGTGAAACACAGAATATTCTCTTGATCAATTATGGATACATCAGGCTGTGAAGAATCCAGATATAAAAGATTCGAATGCGGAAAAATTGTGTGCGAAAACAATTTTCATATCAAAACCAACTCCTTCAAATTGTCGGATGAATGTTTCATTTCGAACGGAAATGCTCTTGTGACCACCTCCAATTATACGGAGTCTGACATATATCGACCGACTATCTATCCTGCTGATTTGGACGCGTTACTAAGAAATTCGTGATAATCCGCGAAAGCAGGGAAAAAAATATAAAAACTACCGGAATTCATCGACAATTCACAAATTTCTTGTGAACGCATAATTTAGCTGACCTGATAAAAATTATTATCGGAAAAGGTGATTTTCCCGGTGAGCATAAGAAAAAAATCCAAAAACGATGGTAGTCGATCAACTCATTAAAAATTTCTTATTGGCAGAAATCTAGGTGACAGGCTAATTTGATGAGCAATTCACAGATTAGTTCTTTTGCTCTCTTGTATCCCAGTATCTGTTTCTTGAATTCAGATTTCAGCACGGCGAAAGAGTTAAAAAGGTTCGAGAGAGGTAATAGAGATTTATTCGTGAAAACAAGAATTTCCTGAATGCCTGAGGTGTTTTTAATAGTAGGTAAGTTGAAATGTAATAACTATTTCGTTTCAGTGTTAGTGATAAAACAATAGAAAGACAAGGAACATCTCGCTAACTCAGCACGATTGAAGTCCATGCGGAAATAAACATAAAGGGGCGGAGCCAGAGTTGAGAAGTACTAATTGGTATAGGGGGTGAGTGTTCTTTCATAGCGTACCATTGCATCATCTTCGACAGATATTTCAAACTAGTAATTTGGTGAAACACAGAATATTCTCTTGATCAATTATGGATACATCAGGCTGTGAAGAATCCAGATATAAAAGATTCGAATGCGGAAAAATTGTGTGCGAAAACAATTTTCATATCAAAACCAACTCCTTCAAATTGTCGGATGAATGTTTCATTTCGAACGGAAATGCTCTTGTGACCACCTCCAATTATACGGAGTCTGACATATATCGACCGACTATCTATCCTGCTGATTTGGACGCGTTACTAAGAAATTCGTGATAATCCGCGAAAGCAGGGAAAAAAATATAAAAACTACCGGAATTCATCGACAATTCACAAATTTCTTGTGAACGCATAATTTAGCTGACCTGATAAAAATTATTATCGGAAAAGGTGATTTTCCCGGTGAGCATAAGAAAAAAATCCAAAAACGATGGTAGTCGATCAACTCATTAAAAATTTCTTATTGGCAGAAATCTAGGTGACAGGCTAATTTGATGAGCAATTCACAGATTAGTTCTTTTGCTCTCTTGTATCCCAGTATCTGTTTCTTGAATTCAGATTTCAGCACGGCGAAAGAGTTAAAAAGGTTCGAGAGAGGTAATAGAGATTTATTCGTGAAAACAAGAATTTCCTGAATGCCTGAGGTGTTTTTAATAGTAGGTAAGTTGAAATGTAATAACTATTTCGTTTCAGTGTTAGTGATAAAACAATAGAAAGACAAGGAACATCTCGCTAACTCAGCACGATTGAAGTCCATGCGGAAATAAACATAAAGGGGCGGAGCCAGAGTTGAGAAGTACTAATTGGTATAGGGGGTGAGTGTTCTTTCATAGCGTACCATTGCATCATCTTCGACAGATATTTCAAACTAGTAATTTGGTGAAACACAGAATATTCTCTTGATCAATTATGGATACATCAGGCTGTGAAGAATCCAGATATAAAAGATTCGAATGCGGAAAAATTGTGTGCGAAAACAATTTTCATATCAAAACCAACTCCTTCAAATTGTCGGATGAATGTTTCATTTCGAACGGAAATGCTCTTGTGACCACCTCCAATTATACGGAGTCTGACATATATCGACCGACTATCTATCCTGCTGATTTGGACGCGTTACTAAGAAATTCGTGATAATCCGCGAAAGCAGGGAAAAAAATATAAAAACTACCGGAATTCATCGACAATTCACAAATTTCTTGTGAACGCATAATTTAGCTGACCTGATAAAAATTATTATCGGAAAAGGTGATTTTCCCGGTGAGCATAAGAAAAAAATCCAAAAACGATGGTAGTCGATCAACTCATTAAAAATTTCTTATTGGCAGAAATCTAGGTGACAGGCTAATTTGATGAGCAATTCACAGATTAGTTCTTTTGCTCTCTTGTATCCCAGTATCTGTTTCTTGAATTCAGATTTCAGCACGGCGAAAGAGTTAAAAAGGTTCGAGAGAGGTAATAGAGATTTATTCGTGAAAACAAGAATTTCCTGAATGCCTGAGGTGTTTTTAATAGTAGGTAAGTTGAAATGTAATAACTATTTCGTTTCAGTGTTAGTGATAAAACAATAGAAAGACAAGGAACATCTCGCTAACTCAGCACGATTGAAGTCCATGCGGAAATAAACATAAAGGGGCGGAGCCAGAGTTGAGAAGTACTAATTGGTATAGGGGGTGAGTGTTCTTTCATAGCGTACCATTGCATCATCTTCGACAGATATTTCAAACTAGTAATTTGGTGAAACACAGAATATTCTCTTGATCAATTATGGATACATCAGGCTGTGAAGAATCCAGATATAAAAGATTCGAATGCGGAAAAATTGTGTGCGAAAACAATTTTCATATCAAAACCAACTCCTTCAAATTGTCGGATGAATGTTTCATTTCGAACGGAAATGCTCTTGTGACCACCTCCAATTATACGGAGTCTGACATATATCGACCGACTATCTATCCTGCTGATTTGGACGCGTTACTAAGAAATTCGTGATAATCCGCGAAAGCAGGGAAAAAAATATAAAAACTACCGGAATTCATCGACAATTCACAAATTTCTTGTGAACGCATAATTTAGCTGACCTGATAAAAATTATTATCGGAAAAGGTGATTTTCCCGGTGAGCATAAGAAAAAAATCCAAAAACGATGGTAGTCGATCAACTCATTAAAAATTTCTTATTGGCAGAAATCTAGGTGACAGGCTAATTTGATGAGCAATTCACAGATTAGTTCTTTTGCTCTCTTGTATCCCAGTATCTGTTTCTTGAATTCAGATTTCAGCACGGCGAAAGAGTTAAAAAGGTTCGAGAGAGGTAATAGAGATTTATTCGTGAAAACAAGAATTTCCTGAATGCCTGAGGTGTTTTTAATAGTAGGTAAGTTGAAATGTAATAACTATTTCGTTTCAGTGTTAGTGATAAAACAATAGAAAGACAAGGAACATCTCGCTAACTCAGCACGATTGAAGTCCATGCGGAAATAAACATAAAGGGGCGGAGCCAGAGTTGAGAAGTACTAATTGGTATAGGGGGTGAGTGTTCTTTCATAGCGTACCATTGCATCATCTTCGACAGATATTTCAAACTAGTAATTTGGTGAAACACAGAATATTCTCTTGATCAATTATGGATACATCAGGCTGTGAAGAATCCAGATATAAAAGATTCGAATGCGGAAAAATTGTGTGCGAAAACAATTTTCATATCAAAACCAACTCCTTCAAATTGTCGGATGAATGTTTCATTTCGAACGGAAATGCTCTTGTGACCACCTCCAATTATACGGAGTCTGACATATATCGACCGACTATCTATCCTGCTGATTTGGACGCGTTACTAAGAAATTCGTGATAATCCGCGAAAGCAGGGAAAAAAATATAAAAACTACCGGAATTCATCGACAATTCACAAATTTCTTGTGAACGCATAATTTAGCTGACCTGATAAAAATTATTATCGGAAAAGGTGATTTTCCCGGTGAGCATAAGAAAAAAATCCAAAAACGATGGTAGTCGATCAACTCATTAAAAATTTCTTATTGGCAGAAATCTAGGTGACAGGCTAATTTGATGAGCAATTCACAGATTAGTTCTTTTGCTCTCTTGTATCCCAGTATCTGTTTCTTGAATTCAGATTTCAGCACGGCGAAAGAGTTAAAAAGGTTCGAGAGAGGTAATAGAGATTTATTCGTGAAAACAAGAATTTCCTGAATGCCTGAGGTGTTTTTAATAGTAGGTAAGTTGAAATGTAATAACTATTTCGTTTCAGTGTTAGTGATAAAACAATAGAAAGACAAGGAACATCTCGCTAACTCAGCACGATTGAAGTCCATGCGGAAATAAACATAAAGGGGCGGAGCCAGAGTTGAGAAGTACTAATTGGTATAGGGGGTGAGTGTTCTTTCATAGCGTACCATTGCATCATCTTCGACAGATATTTCAAACTAGTAATTTGGTGAAACACAGAATATTCTCTTGATCAATTATGGATACATCAGGCTGTGAAGAATCCAGATATAAAAGATTCGAATGCGGAAAAATTGTGTGCGAAAACAATTTTCATATCAAAACCAACTCCTTCAAATTGTCGGATGAATGTTTCATTTCGAACGGAAATGCTCTTGTGACCACCTCCAATTATACGGAGTCTGACATATATCGACCGACTATCTATCCTGCTGATTTGGACGCGTTACTAAGAAATTCGTGATAATCCGCGAAAGCAGGGAAAAAAATATAAAAACTACCGGAATTCATCGACAATTCACAAATTTCTTGTGAACGCATAATTTAGCTGACCTGATAAAAATTATTATCGGAAAAGGTGATTTTCCCGGTGAGCATAAGAAAAAAATCCAAAAACGATGGTAGTCGATCAACTCATTAAAAATTTCTTATTGGCAGAAATCTAGGTGACAGGCTAATTTGATGAGCAATTCACAGATTAGTTCTTTTGCTCTCTTGTATCCCAGTATCTGTTTCTTGAATTCAGATTTCAGCACGGCGAAAGAGTTAAAAAGGTTCGAGAGAGGTAATAGAGATTTATTCGTGAAAACAAGAATTTCCTGAATGCCTGAGGTGTTTTTAATAGTAGGTAAGTTGAAATGTAATAACTATTTCGTTTCAGTGTTAGTGATAAAACAATAGAAAGACAAGGAACATCTCGCTAACTCAGCACGATTGAAGTCCATGCGGAAATAAACATAAAGGGGCGGAGCCAGAGTTGAGAAGTACTAATTGGTATAGGGGGTGAGTGTTCTTTCATAGCGTACCATTGCATCATCTTCGACAGATATTTCAAACTAGTAATTTGGTGAAACACAGAATATTCTCTTGATCAATTATGGATACATCAGGCTGTGAAGAATCCAGATATAAAAGATTCGAATGCGGAAAAATTGTGTGCGAAAACAATTTTCATATCAAAACCAACTCCTTCAAATTGTCGGATGAATGTTTCATTTCGAACGGAAATGCTCTTGTGACCACCTCCAATTATACGGAGTCTGACATATATCGACCGACTATCTATCCTGCTGATTTGGACGCGTTACTAAGAAATTCGTGATAATCCGCGAAAGCAGGGAAAAAAATATAAAAACTACCGGAATTCATCGACAATTCACAAATTTCTTGTGAACGCATAATTTAGCTGACCTGATAAAAATTATTATCGGAAAAGGTGATTTTCCCGGTGAGCATAAGAAAAAAATCCAAAAACGATGGTAGTCGATCAACTCATTAAAAATTTCTTATTGGCAGAAATCTAGGTGACAGGCTAATTTGATGAGCAATTCACAGATTAGTTCTTTTGCTCTCTTGTATCCCAGTATCTGTTTCTTGAATTCAGATTTCAGCACGGCGAAAGAGTTAAAAAGGTTCGAGAGAGGTAATAGAGATTTATTCGTGAAAACAAGAATTTCCTGAATGCCTGAGGTGTTTTTAATAGTAGGTAAGTTGAAATGTAATAACTATTTCGTTTCAGTGTTAGTGATAAAACAATAGAAAGACAAGGAACATCTCGCTAACTCAGCACGATTGAAGTCCATGCGGAAATAAACATAAAGGGGCGGAGCCAGAGTTGAGAAGTACTAATTGGTATAGGGGGTGAGTGTTCTTTCATAGCGTACCATTGCATCATCTTCGACAGATATTTCAAACTAGTAATTTGGTGAAACACAGAATATTCTCTTGATCAATTATGGATACATCAGGCTGTGAAGAATCCAGATATAAAAGATTCGAATGCGGAAAAATTGTGTGCGAAAACAATTTTCATATCAAAACCAACTCCTTCAAATTGTCGGATGAATGTTTCATTTCGAACGGAAATGCTCTTGTGACCACCTCCAATTATACGGAGTCTGACATATATCGACCGACTATCTATCCTGCTGATTTGGACGCGTTACTAAGAAATTCGTGATAATCCGCGAAAGCAGGGAAAAAAATATAAAAACTACCGGAATTCATCGACAATTCACAAATTTCTTGTGAACGCATAATTTAGCTGACCTGATAAAAATTATTATCGGAAAAGGTGATTTTCCCGGTGAGCATAAGAAAAAAATCCAAAAACGATGGTAGTCGATCAACTCATTAAAAATTTCTTATTGGCAGAAATCTAGGTGACAGGCTAATTTGATGAGCAATTCACAGATTAGTTCTTTTGCTCTCTTGTATCCCAGTATCTGTTTCTTGAATTCAGATTTCAGCACGGCGAAAGAGTTAAAAAGGTTCGAGAGAGGTAATAGAGATTTATTCGTGAAAACAAGAATTTCCTGAATGCCTGAGGTGTTTTTAATAGTAGGTAAGTTGAAATGTAATAACTATTTCGTTTCAGTGTTAGTGATAAAACAATAGAAAGACAAGGAACATCTCGCTAACTCAGCACGATTGAAGTCCATGCGGAAATAAACATAAAGGGGCGGAGCCAGAGTTGAGAAGTACTAATTGGTATAGGGGGTGAGTGTTCTTTCATAGCGTACCATTGCATCATCTTCGACAGATATTTCAAACTAGTAATTTGGTGAAACACAGAATATTCTCTTGATCAATTATGGATACATCAGGCTGTGAAGAATCCAGATATAAAAGATTCGAATGCGGAAAAATTGTGTGCGAAAACAATTTTCATATCAAAACCAACTCCTTCAAATTGTCGGATGAATGTTTCATTTCGAACGGAAATGCTCTTGTGACCACCTCCAATTATACGGAGTCTGACATATATCGACCGACTATCTATCCTGCTGATTTGGACGCGTTACTAAGAAATTCGTGATAATCCGCGAAAGCAGGGAAAAAAATATAAAAACTACCGGAATTCATCGACAATTCACAAATTTCTTGTGAACGCATAATTTAGCTGACCTGATAAAAATTATTATCGGAAAAGGTGATTTTCCCGGTGAGCATAAGAAAAAAATCCAAAAACGATGGTAGTCGATCAACTCATTAAAAATTTCTTATTGGCAGAAATCTAGGTGACAGGCTAATTTGATGAGCAATTCACAGATTAGTTCTTTTGCTCTCTTGTATCCCAGTATCTGTTTCTTGAATTCAGATTTCAGCACGGCGAAAGAGTTAAAAAGGTTCGAGAGAGGTAATAGAGATTTATTCGTGAAAACAAGAATTTCCTGAATGCCTGAGGTGTTTTTAATAGTAGGTAAGTTGAAATGTAATAACTATTTCGTTTCAGTGTTAGTGATAAAACAATAGAAAGACAAGGAACATCTCGCTAACTCAGCACGATTGAAGTCCATGCGGAAATAAACATAAAGGGGCGGAGCCAGAGTTGAGAAGTACTAATTGGTATAGGGGGTGAGTGTTCTTTCATAGCGTACCATTGCATCATCTTCGACAGATATTTCAAACTAGTAATTTGGTGAAACACAGAATATTCTCTTGATCAATTATGGATACATCAGGCTGTGAAGAATCCAGATATAAAAGATTCGAATGCGGAAAAATTGTGTGCGAAAACAATTTTCATATCAAAACCAACTCCTTCAAATTGTCGGATGAATGTTTCATTTCGAACGGAAATGCTCTTGTGACCACCTCCAATTATACGGAGTCTGACATATATCGACCGACTATCTATCCTGCTGATTTGGACGCGTTACTAAGAAATTCGTGATAATCCGCGAAAGCAGGGAAAAAAATATAAAAACTACCGGAATTCATCGACAATTCACAAATTTCTTGTGAACGCATAATTTAGCTGACCTGATAAAAATTATTATCGGAAAAGGTGATTTTCCCGGTGAGCATAAGAAAAAAATCCAAAAACGATGGTAGTCGATCAACTCATTAAAAATTTCTTATTGGCAGAAATCTAGGTGACAGGCTAATTTGATGAGCAATTCACAGATTAGTTCTTTTGCTCTCTTGTATCCCAGTATCTGTTTCTTGAATTCAGATTTCAGCACGGCGAAAGAGTTAAAAAGGTTCGAGAGAGGTAATAGAGATTTATTCGTGAAAACAAGAATTTCCTGAATGCCTGAGGTGTTTTTAATAGTAGGTAAGTTGAAATGTAATAACTATTTCGTTTCAGTGTTAGTGATAAAACAATAGAAAGACAAGGAACATCTCGCTAACTCAGCACGATTGAAGTCCATGCGGAAATAAACATAAAGGGGCGGAGCCAGAGTTGAGAAGTACTAATTGGTATAGGGGGTGAGTGTTCTTTCATAGCGTACCATTGCATCATCTTCGACAGATATTTCAAACTAGTAATTTGGTGAAACACAGAATATTCTCTTGATCAATTATGGATACATCAGGCTGTGAAGAATCCAGATATAAAAGATTCGAATGCGGAAAAATTGTGTGCGAAAACAATTTTCATATCAAAACCAACTCCTTCAAATTGTCGGATGAATGTTTCATTTCGAACGGAAATGCTCTTGTGACCACCTCCAATTATACGGAGTCTGACATATATCGACCGACTATCTATCCTGCTGATTTGGACGCGTTACTAAGAAATTCGTGATAATCCGCGAAAGCAGGGAAAAAAATATAAAAACTACCGGAATTCATCGACAATTCACAAATTTCTTGTGAACGCATAATTTAGCTGACCTGATAAAAATTATTATCGGAAAAGGTGATTTTCCCGGTGAGCATAAGAAAAAAATCCAAAAACGATGGTAGTCGATCAACTCATTAAAAATTTCTTATTGGCAGAAATCTAGGTGACAGGCTAATTTGATGAGCAATTCACAGATTAGTTCTTTTGCTCTCTTGTATCCCAGTATCTGTTTCTTGAATTCAGATTTCAGCACGGCGAAAGAGTTAAAAAGGTTCGAGAGAGGTAATAGAGATTTATTCGTGAAAACAAGAATTTCCTGAATGCCTGAGGTGTTTTTAATAGTAGGTAAGTTGAAATGTAATAACTATTTCGTTTCAGTGTTAGTGATAAAACAATAGAAAGACAAGGAACATCTCGCTAACTCAGCACGATTGAAGTCCATGCGGAAATAAACATAAAGGGGCGGAGCCAGAGTTGAGAAGTACTAATTGGTATAGGGGGTGAGTGTTCTTTCATAGCGTACCATTGCATCATCTTCGACAGATATTTCAAACTAGTAATTTGGTGAAACACAGAATATTCTCTTGATCAATTATGGATACATCAGGCTGTGAAGAATCCAGATATAAAAGATTCGAATGCGGAAAAATTGTGTGCGAAAACAATTTTCATATCAAAACCAACTCCTTCAAATTGTCGGATGAATGTTTCATTTCGAACGGAAATGCTCTTGTGACCACCTCCAATTATACGGAGTCTGACATATATCGACCGACTATCTATCCTGCTGATTTGGACGCGTTACTAAGAAATTCGTGATAATCCGCGAAAGCAGGGAAAAAAATATAAAAACTACCGGAATTCATCGACAATTCACAAATTTCTTGTGAACGCATAATTTAGCTGACCTGATAAAAATTATTATCGGAAAAGGTGATTTTCCCGGTGAGCATAAGAAAAAAATCCAAAAACGATGGTAGTCGATCAACTCATTAAAAATTTCTTATTGGCAGAAATCTAGGTGACAGGCTAATTTGATGAGCAATTCACAGATTAGTTCTTTTGCTCTCTTGTATCCCAGTATCTGTTTCTTGAATTCAGATTTCAGCACGGCGAAAGAGTTAAAAAGGTTCGAGAGAGGTAATAGAGATTTATTCGTGAAAACAAGAATTTCCTGAATGCCTGAGGTGTTTTTAATAGTAGGTAAGTTGAAATGTAATAACTATTTCGTTTCAGTGTTAGTGATAAAACAATAGAAAGACAAGGAACATCTCGCTAACTCAGCACGATTGAAGTCCATGCGGAAATAAACATAAAGGGGCGGAGCCAGAGTTGAGAAGTACTAATTGGTATAGGGGGTGAGTGTTCTTTCATAGCGTACCATTGCATCATCTTCGACAGATATTTCAAACTAGTAATTTGGTGAAACACAGAATATTCTCTTGATCAATTATGGATACATCAGGCTGTGAAGAATCCAGATATAAAAGATTCGAATGCGGAAAAATTGTGTGCGAAAACAATTTTCATATCAAAACCAACTCCTTCAAATTGTCGGATGAATGTTTCATTTCGAACGGAAATGCTCTTGTGACCACCTCCAATTATACGGAGTCTGACATATATCGACCGACTATCTATCCTGCTGATTTGGACGCGTTACTAAGAAATTCGTGATAATCCGCGAAAGCAGGGAAAAAAATATAAAAACTACCGGAATTCATCGACAATTCACAAATTTCTTGTGAACGCATAATTTAGCTGACCTGATAAAAATTATTATCGGAAAAGGTGATTTTCCCGGTGAGCATAAGAAAAAAATCCAAAAACGATGGTAGTCGATCAACTCATTAAAAATTTCTTATTGGCAGAAATCTAGGTGACAGGCTAATTTGATGAGCAATTCACAGATTAGTTCTTTTGCTCTCTTGTATCCCAGTATCTGTTTCTTGAATTCAGATTTCAGCACGGCGAAAGAGTTAAAAAGGTTCGAGAGAGGTAATAGAGATTTATTCGTGAAAACAAGAATTTCCTGAATGCCTGAGGTGTTTTTAATAGTAGGTAAGTTGAAATGTAATAACTATTTCGTTTCAGTGTTAGTGATAAAACAATAGAAAGACAAGGAACATCTCGCTAACTCAGCACGATTGAAGTCCATGCGGAAATAAACATAAAGGGGCGGAGCCAGAGTTGAGAAGTACTAATTGGTATAGGGGGTGAGTGTTCTTTCATAGCGTACCATTGCATCATCTTCGACAGATATTTCAAACTAGTAATTTGGTGAAACACAGAATATTCTCTTGATCAATTATGGATACATCAGGCTGTGAAGAATCCAGATATAAAAGATTCGAATGCGGAAAAATTGTGTGCGAAAACAATTTTCATATCAAAACCAACTCCTTCAAATTGTCGGATGAATGTTTCATTTCGAACGGAAATGCTCTTGTGACCACCTCCAATTATACGGAGTCTGACATATATCGACCGACTATCTATCCTGCTGATTTGGACGCGTTACTAAGAAATTCGTGATAATCCGCGAAAGCAGGGAAAAAAATATAAAAACTACCGGAATTCATCGACAATTCACAAATTTCTTGTGAACGCATAATTTAGCTGACCTGATAAAAATTATTATCGGAAAAGGTGATTTTCCCGGTGAGCATAAGAAAAAAATCCAAAAACGATGGTAGTCGATCAACTCATTAAAAATTTCTTATTGGCAGAAATCTAGGTGACAGGCTAATTTGATGAGCAATTCACAGATTAGTTCTTTTGCTCTCTTGTATCCCAGTATCTGTTTCTTGAATTCAGATTTCAGCACGGCGAAAGAGTTAAAAAGGTTCGAGAGAGGTAATAGAGATTTATTCGTGAAAACAAGAATTTCCTGAATGCCTGAGGTGTTTTTAATAGTAGGTAAGTTGAAATGTAATAACTATTTCGTTTCAGTGTTAGTGATAAAACAATAGAAAGACAAGGAACATCTCGCTAACTCAGCACGATTGAAGTCCATGCGGAAATAAACATAAAGGGGCGGAGCCAGAGTTGAGAAGTACTAATTGGTATAGGGGGTGAGTGTTCTTTCATAGCGTACCATTGCATCATCTTCGACAGATATTTCAAACTAGTAATTTGGTGAAACACAGAATATTCTCTTGATCAATTATGGATACATCAGGCTGTGAAGAATCCAGATATAAAAGATTCGAATGCGGAAAAATTGTGTGCGAAAACAATTTTCATATCAAAACCAACTCCTTCAAATTGTCGGATGAATGTTTCATTTCGAACGGAAATGCTCTTGTGACCACCTCCAATTATACGGAGTCTGACATATATCGACCGACTATCTATCCTGCTGATTTGGACGCGTTACTAAGAAATTCGTGATAATCCGCGAAAGCAGGGAAAAAAATATAAAAACTACCGGAATTCATCGACAATTCACAAATTTCTTGTGAACGCATAATTTAGCTGACCTGATAAAAATTATTATCGGAAAAGGTGATTTTCCCGGTGAGCATAAGAAAAAAATCCAAAAACGATGGTAGTCGATCAACTCATTAAAAATTTCTTATTGGCAGAAATCTAGGTGACAGGCTAATTTGATGAGCAATTCACAGATTAGTTCTTTTGCTCTCTTGTATCCCAGTATCTGTTTCTTGAATTCAGATTTCAGCACGGCGAAAGAGTTAAAAAGGTTCGAGAGAGGTAATAGAGATTTATTCGTGAAAACAAGAATTTCCTGAATGCCTGAGGTGTTTTTAATAGTAGGTAAGTTGAAATGTAATAACTATTTCGTTTCAGTGTTAGTGATAAAACAATAGAAAGACAAGGAACATCTCGCTAACTCAGCACGATTGAAGTCCATGCGGAAATAAACATAAAGGGGCGGAGCCAGAGTTGAGAAGTACTAATTGGTATAGGGGGTGAGTGTTCTTTCATAGCGTACCATTGCATCATCTTCGACAGATATTTCAAACTAGTAATTTGGTGAAACACAGAATATTCTCTTGATCAATTATGGATACATCAGGCTGTGAAGAATCCAGATATAAAAGATTCGAATGCGGAAAAATTGTGTGCGAAAACAATTTTCATATCAAAACCAACTCCTTCAAATTGTCGGATGAATGTTTCATTTCGAACGGAAATGCTCTTGTGACCACCTCCAATTATACGGAGTCTGACATATATCGACCGACTATCTATCCTGCTGATTTGGACGCGTTACTAAGAAATTCGTGATAATCCGCGAAAGCAGGGAAAAAAATATAAAAACTACCGGAATTCATCGACAATTCACAAATTTCTTGTGAACGCATAATTTAGCTGACCTGATAAAAATTATTATCGGAAAAGGTGATTTTCCCGGTGAGCATAAGAAAAAAATCCAAAAACGATGGTAGTCGATCAACTCATTAAAAATTTCTTATTGGCAGAAATCTAGGTGACAGGCTAATTTGATGAGCAATTCACAGATTAGTTCTTTTGCTCTCTTGTATCCCAGTATCTGTTTCTTGAATTCAGATTTCAGCACGGCGAAAGAGTTAAAAAGGTTCGAGAGAGGTAATAGAGATTTATTCGTGAAAACAAGAATTTCCTGAATGCCTGAGGTGTTTTTAATAGTAGGTAAGTTGAAATGTAATAACTATTTCGTTTCAGTGTTAGTGATAAAACAATAGAAAGACAAGGAACATCTCGCTAACTCAGCACGATTGAAGTCCATGCGGAAATAAACATAAAGGGGCGGAGCCAGAGTTGAGAAGTACTAATTGGTATAGGGGGTGAGTGTTCTTTCATAGCGTACCATTGCATCATCTTCGACAGATATTTCAAACTAGTAATTTGGTGAAACACAGAATATTCTCTTGATCAATTATGGATACATCAGGCTGTGAAGAATCCAGATATAAAAGATTCGAATGCGGAAAAATTGTGTGCGAAAACAATTTTCATATCAAAACCAACTCCTTCAAATTGTCGGATGAATGTTTCATTTCGAACGGAAATGCTCTTGTGACCACCTCCAATTATACGGAGTCTGACATATATCGACCGACTATCTATCCTGCTGATTTGGACGCGTTACTAAGAAATTCGTGATAATCCGCGAAAGCAGGGAAAAAAATATAAAAACTACCGGAATTCATCGACAATTCACAAATTTCTTGTGAACGCATAATTTAGCTGACCTGATAAAAATTATTATCGGAAAAGGTGATTTTCCCGGTGAGCATAAGAAAAAAATCCAAAAACGATGGTAGTCGATCAACTCATTAAAAATTTCTTATTGGCAGAAATCTAGGTGACAGGCTAATTTGATGAGCAATTCACAGATTAGTTCTTTTGCTCTCTTGTATCCCAGTATCTGTTTCTTGAATTCAGATTTCAGCACGGCGAAAGAGTTAAAAAGGTTCGAGAGAGGTAATAGAGATTTATTCGTGAAAACAAGAATTTCCTGAATGCCTGAGGTGTTTTTAATAGTAGGTAAGTTGAAATGTAATAACTATTTCGTTTCAGTGTTAGTGATAAAACAATAGAAAGACAAGGAACATCTCGCTAACTCAGCACGATTGAAGTCCATGCGGAAATAAACATAAAGGGGCGGAGCCAGAGTTGAGAAGTACTAATTGGTATAGGGGGTGAGTGTTCTTTCATAGCGTACCATTGCATCATCTTCGACAGATATTTCAAACTAGTAATTTGGTGAAACACAGAATATTCTCTTGATCAATTATGGATACATCAGGCTGTGAAGAATCCAGATATAAAAGATTCGAATGCGGAAAAATTGTGTGCGAAAACAATTTTCATATCAAAACCAACTCCTTCAAATTGTCGGATGAATGTTTCATTTCGAACGGAAATGCTCTTGTGACCACCTCCAATTATACGGAGTCTGACATATATCGACCGACTATCTATCCTGCTGATTTGGACGCGTTACTAAGAAATTCGTGATAATCCGCGAAAGCAGGGAAAAAAATATAAAAACTACCGGAATTCATCGACAATTCACAAATTTCTTGTGAACGCATAATTTAGCTGACCTGATAAAAATTATTATCGGAAAAGGTGATTTTCCCGGTGAGCATAAGAAAAAAATCCAAAAACGATGGTAGTCGATCAACTCATTAAAAATTTCTTATTGGCAGAAATCTAGGTGACAGGCTAATTTGATGAGCAATTCACAGATTAGTTCTTTTGCTCTCTTGTATCCCAGTATCTGTTTCTTGAATTCAGATTTCAGCACGGCGAAAGAGTTAAAAAGGTTCGAGAGAGGTAATAGAGATTTATTCGTGAAAACAAGAATTTCCTGAATGCCTGAGGTGTTTTTAATAGTAGGTAAGTTGAAATGTAATAACTATTTCGTTTCAGTGTTAGTGATAAAACAATAGAAAGACAAGGAACATCTCGCTAACTCAGCACGATTGAAGTCCATGCGGAAATAAACATAAAGGGGCGGAGCCAGAGTTGAGAAGTACTAATTGGTATAGGGGGTGAGTGTTCTTTCATAGCGTACCATTGCATCATCTTCGACAGATATTTCAAACTAGTAATTTGGTGAAACACAGAATATTCTCTTGATCAATTATGGATACATCAGGCTGTGAAGAATCCAGATATAAAAGATTCGAATGCGGAAAAATTGTGTGCGAAAACAATTTTCATATCAAAACCAACTCCTTCAAATTGTCGGATGAATGTTTCATTTCGAACGGAAATGCTCTTGTGACCACCTCCAATTATACGGAGTCTGACATATATCGACCGACTATCTATCCTGCTGATTTGGACGCGTTACTAAGAAATTCGTGATAATCCGCGAAAGCAGGGAAAAAAATATAAAAACTACCGGAATTCATCGACAATTCACAAATTTCTTGTGAACGCATAATTTAGCTGACCTGATAAAAATTATTATCGGAAAAGGTGATTTTCCCGGTGAGCATAAGAAAAAAATCCAAAAACGATGGTAGTCGATCAACTCATTAAAAATTTCTTATTGGCAGAAATCTAGGTGACAGGCTAATTTGATGAGCAATTCACAGATTAGTTCTTTTGCTCTCTTGTATCCCAGTATCTGTTTCTTGAATTCAGATTTCAGCACGGCGAAAGAGTTAAAAAGGTTCGAGAGAGGTAATAGAGATTTATTCGTGAAAACAAGAATTTCCTGAATGCCTGAGGTGTTTTTAATAGTAGGTAAGTTGAAATGTAATAACTATTTCGTTTCAGTGTTAGTGATAAAACAATAGAAAGACAAGGAACATCTCGCTAACTCAGCACGATTGAAGTCCATGCGGAAATAAACATAAAGGGGCGGAGCCAGAGTTGAGAAGTACTAATTGGTATAGGGGGTGAGTGTTCTTTCATAGCGTACCATTGCATCATCTTCGACAGATATTTCAAACTAGTAATTTGGTGAAACACAGAATATTCTCTTGATCAATTATGGATACATCAGGCTGTGAAGAATCCAGATATAAAAGATTCGAATGCGGAAAAATTGTGTGCGAAAACAATTTTCATATCAAAACCAACTCCTTCAAATTGTCGGATGAATGTTTCATTTCGAACGGAAATGCTCTTGTGACCACCTCCAATTATACGGAGTCTGACATATATCGACCGACTATCTATCCTGCTGATTTGGACGCGTTACTAAGAAATTCGTGATAATCCGCGAAAGCAGGGAAAAAAATATAAAAACTACCGGAATTCATCGACAATTCACAAATTTCTTGTGAACGCATAATTTAGCTGACCTGATAAAAATTATTATCGGAAAAGGTGATTTTCCCGGTGAGCATAAGAAAAAAATCCAAAAACGATGGTAGTCGATCAACTCATTAAAAATTTCTTATTGGCAGAAATCTAGGTGACAGGCTAATTTGATGAGCAATTCACAGATTAGTTCTTTTGCTCTCTTGTATCCCAGTATCTGTTTCTTGAATTCAGATTTCAGCACGGCGAAAGAGTTAAAAAGGTTCGAGAGAGGTAATAGAGATTTATTCGTGAAAACAAGAATTTCCTGAATGCCTGAGGTGTTTTTAATAGTAGGTAAGTTGAAATGTAATAACTATTTCGTTTCAGTGTTAGTGATAAAACAATAGAAAGACAAGGAACATCTCGCTAACTCAGCACGATTGAAGTCCATGCGGAAATAAACATAAAGGGGCGGAGCCAGAGTTGAGAAGTACTAATTGGTATAGGGGGTGAGTGTTCTTTCATAGCGTACCATTGCATCATCTTCGACAGATATTTCAAACTAGTAATTTGGTGAAACACAGAATATTCTCTTGATCAATTATGGATACATCAGGCTGTGAAGAATCCAGATATAAAAGATTCGAATGCGGAAAAATTGTGTGCGAAAACAATTTTCATATCAAAACCAACTCCTTCAAATTGTCGGATGAATGTTTCATTTCGAACGGAAATGCTCTTGTGACCACCTCCAATTATACGGAGTCTGACATATATCGACCGACTATCTATCCTGCTGATTTGGACGCGTTACTAAGAAATTCGTGATAATCCGCGAAAGCAGGGAAAAAAATATAAAAACTACCGGAATTCATCGACAATTCACAAATTTCTTGTGAACGCATAATTTAGCTGACCTGATAAAAATTATTATCGGAAAAGGTGATTTTCCCGGTGAGCATAAGAAAAAAATCCAAAAACGATGGTAGTCGATCAACTCATTAAAAATTTCTTATTGGCAGAAATCTAGGTGACAGGCTAATTTGATGAGCAATTCACAGATTAGTTCTTTTGCTCTCTTGTATCCCAGTATCTGTTTCTTGAATTCAGATTTCAGCACGGCGAAAGAGTTAAAAAGGTTCGAGAGAGGTAATAGAGATTTATTCGTGAAAACAAGAATTTCCTGAATGCCTGAGGTGTTTTTAATAGTAGGTAAGTTGAAATGTAATAACTATTTCGTTTCAGTGTTAGTGATAAAACAATAGAAAGACAAGGAACATCTCGCTAACTCAGCACGATTGAAGTCCATGCGGAAATAAACATAAAGGGGCGGAGCCAGAGTTGAGAAGTACTAATTGGTATAGGGGGTGAGTGTTCTTTCATAGCGTACCATTGCATCATCTTCGACAGATATTTCAAACTAGTAATTTGGTGAAACACAGAATATTCTCTTGATCAATTATGGATACATCAGGCTGTGAAGAATCCAGATATAAAAGATTCGAATGCGGAAAAATTGTGTGCGAAAACAATTTTCATATCAAAACCAACTCCTTCAAATTGTCGGATGAATGTTTCATTTCGAACGGAAATGCTCTTGTGACCACCTCCAATTATACGGAGTCTGACATATATCGACCGACTATCTATCCTGCTGATTTGGACGCGTTACTAAGAAATTCGTGATAATCCGCGAAAGCAGGGAAAAAAATATAAAAACTACCGGAATTCATCGACAATTCACAAATTTCTTGTGAACGCATAATTTAGCTGACCTGATAAAAATTATTATCGGAAAAGGTGATTTTCCCGGTGAGCATAAGAAAAAAATCCAAAAACGATGGTAGTCGATCAACTCATTAAAAATTTCTTATTGGCAGAAATCTAGGTGACAGGCTAATTTGATGAGCAATTCACAGATTAGTTCTTTTGCTCTCTTGTATCCCAGTATCTGTTTCTTGAATTCAGATTTCAGCACGGCGAAAGAGTTAAAAAGGTTCGAGAGAGGTAATAGAGATTTATTCGTGAAAACAAGAATTTCCTGAATGCCTGAGGTGTTTTTAATAGTAGGTAAGTTGAAATGTAATAACTATTTCGTTTCAGTGTTAGTGATAAAACAATAGAAAGACAAGGAACATCTCGCTAACTCAGCACGATTGAAGTCCATGCGGAAATAAACATAAAGGGGCGGAGCCAGAGTTGAGAAGTACTAATTGGTATAGGGGGTGAGTGTTCTTTCATAGCGTACCATTGCATCATCTTCGACAGATATTTCAAACTAGTAATTTGGTGAAACACAGAATATTCTCTTGATCAATTATGGATACATCAGGCTGTGAAGAATCCAGATATAAAAGATTCGAATGCGGAAAAATTGTGTGCGAAAACAATTTTCATATCAAAACCAACTCCTTCAAATTGTCGGATGAATGTTTCATTTCGAACGGAAATGCTCTTGTGACCACCTCCAATTATACGGAGTCTGACATATATCGACCGACTATCTATCCTGCTGATTTGGACGCGTTACTAAGAAATTCGTGATAATCCGCGAAAGCAGGGAAAAAAATATAAAAACTACCGGAATTCATCGACAATTCACAAATTTCTTGTGAACGCATAATTTAGCTGACCTGATAAAAATTATTATCGGAAAAGGTGATTTTCCCGGTGAGCATAAGAAAAAAATCCAAAAACGATGGTAGTCGATCAACTCATTAAAAATTTCTTATTGGCAGAAATCTAGGTGACAGGCTAATTTGATGAGCAATTCACAGATTAGTTCTTTTGCTCTCTTGTATCCCAGTATCTGTTTCTTGAATTCAGATTTCAGCACGGCGAAAGAGTTAAAAAGGTTCGAGAGAGGTAATAGAGATTTATTCGTGAAAACAAGAATTTCCTGAATGCCTGAGGTGTTTTTAATAGTAGGTAAGTTGAAATGTAATAACTATTTCGTTTCAGTGTTAGTGATAAAACAATAGAAAGACAAGGAACATCTCGCTAACTCAGCACGATTGAAGTCCATGCGGAAATAAACATAAAGGGGCGGAGCCAGAGTTGAGAAGTACTAATTGGTATAGGGGGTGAGTGTTCTTTCATAGCGTACCATTGCATCATCTTCGACAGATATTTCAAACTAGTAATTTGGTGAAACACAGAATATTCTCTTGATCAATTATGGATACATCAGGCTGTGAAGAATCCAGATATAAAAGATTCGAATGCGGAAAAATTGTGTGCGAAAACAATTTTCATATCAAAACCAACTCCTTCAAATTGTCGGATGAATGTTTCATTTCGAACGGAAATGCTCTTGTGACCACCTCCAATTATACGGAGTCTGACATATATCGACCGACTATCTATCCTGCTGATTTGGACGCGTTACTAAGAAATTCGTGATAATCCGCGAAAGCAGGGAAAAAAATATAAAAACTACCGGAATTCATCGACAATTCACAAATTTCTTGTGAACGCATAATTTAGCTGACCTGATAAAAATTATTATCGGAAAAGGTGATTTTCCCGGTGAGCATAAGAAAAAAATCCAAAAACGATGGTAGTCGATCAACTCATTAAAAATTTCTTATTGGCAGAAATCTAGGTGACAGGCTAATTTGATGAGCAATTCACAGATTAGTTCTTTTGCTCTCTTGTATCCCAGTATCTGTTTCTTGAATTCAGATTTCAGCACGGCGAAAGAGTTAAAAAGGTTCGAGAGAGGTAATAGAGATTTATTCGTGAAAACAAGAATTTCCTGAATGCCTGAGGTGTTTTTAATAGTAGGTAAGTTGAAATGTAATAACTATTTCGTTTCAGTGTTAGTGATAAAACAATAGAAAGACAAGGAACATCTCGCTAACTCAGCACGATTGAAGTCCATGCGGAAATAAACATAAAGGGGCGGAGCCAGAGTTGAGAAGTACTAATTGGTATAGGGGGTGAGTGTTCTTTCATAGCGTACCATTGCATCATCTTCGACAGATATTTCAAACTAGTAATTTGGTGAAACACAGAATATTCTCTTGATCAATTATGGATACATCAGGCTGTGAAGAATCCAGATATAAAAGATTCGAATGCGGAAAAATTGTGTGCGAAAACAATTTTCATATCAAAACCAACTCCTTCAAATTGTCGGATGAATGTTTCATTTCGAACGGAAATGCTCTTGTGACCACCTCCAATTATACGGAGTCTGACATATATCGACCGACTATCTATCCTGCTGATTTGGACGCGTTACTAAGAAATTCGTGATAATCCGCGAAAGCAGGGAAAAAAATATAAAAACTACCGGAATTCATCGACAATTCACAAATTTCTTGTGAACGCATAATTTAGCTGACCTGATAAAAATTATTATCGGAAAAGGTGATTTTCCCGGTGAGCATAAGAAAAAAATCCAAAAACGATGGTAGTCGATCAACTCATTAAAAATTTCTTATTGGCAGAAATCTAGGTGACAGGCTAATTTGATGAGCAATTCACAGATTAGTTCTTTTGCTCTCTTGTATCCCAGTATCTGTTTCTTGAATTCAGATTTCAGCACGGCGAAAGAGTTAAAAAGGTTCGAGAGAGGTAATAGAGATTTATTCGTGAAAACAAGAATTTCCTGAATGCCTGAGGTGTTTTTAATAGTAGGTAAGTTGAAATGTAATAACTATTTCGTTTCAGTGTTAGTGATAAAACAATAGAAAGACAAGGAACATCTCGCTAACTCAGCACGATTGAAGTCCATGCGGAAATAAACATAAAGGGGCGGAGCCAGAGTTGAGAAGTACTAATTGGTATAGGGGGTGAGTGTTCTTTCATAGCGTACCATTGCATCATCTTCGACAGATATTTCAAACTAGTAATTTGGTGAAACACAGAATATTCTCTTGATCAATTATGGATACATCAGGCTGTGAAGAATCCAGATATAAAAGATTCGAATGCGGAAAAATTGTGTGCGAAAACAATTTTCATATCAAAACCAACTCCTTCAAATTGTCGGATGAATGTTTCATTTCGAACGGAAATGCTCTTGTGACCACCTCCAATTATACGGAGTCTGACATATATCGACCGACTATCTATCCTGCTGATTTGGACGCGTTACTAAGAAATTCGTGATAATCCGCGAAAGCAGGGAAAAAAATATAAAAACTACCGGAATTCATCGACAATTCACAAATTTCTTGTGAACGCATAATTTAGCTGACCTGATAAAAATTATTATCGGAAAAGGTGATTTTCCCGGTGAGCATAAGAAAAAAATCCAAAAACGATGGTAGTCGATCAACTCATTAAAAATTTCTTATTGGCAGAAATCTAGGTGACAGGCTAATTTGATGAGCAATTCACAGATTAGTTCTTTTGCTCTCTTGTATCCCAGTATCTGTTTCTTGAATTCAGATTTCAGCACGGCGAAAGAGTTAAAAAGGTTCGAGAGAGGTAATAGAGATTTATTCGTGAAAACAAGAATTTCCTGAATGCCTGAGGTGTTTTTAATAGTAGGTAAGTTGAAATGTAATAACTATTTCGTTTCAGTGTTAGTGATAAAACAATAGAAAGACAAGGAACATCTCGCTAACTCAGCACGATTGAAGTCCATGCGGAAATAAACATAAAGGGGCGGAGCCAGAGTTGAGAAGTACTAATTGGTATAGGGGGTGAGTGTTCTTTCATAGCGTACCATTGCATCATCTTCGACAGATATTTCAAACTAGTAATTTGGTGAAACACAGAATATTCTCTTGATCAATTATGGATACATCAGGCTGTGAAGAATCCAGATATAAAAGATTCGAATGCGGAAAAATTGTGTGCGAAAACAATTTTCATATCAAAACCAACTCCTTCAAATTGTCGGATGAATGTTTCATTTCGAACGGAAATGCTCTTGTGACCACCTCCAATTATACGGAGTCTGACATATATCGACCGACTATCTATCCTGCTGATTTGGACGCGTTACTAAGAAATTCGTGATAATCCGCGAAAGCAGGGAAAAAAATATAAAAACTACCGGAATTCATCGACAATTCACAAATTTCTTGTGAACGCATAATTTAGCTGACCTGATAAAAATTATTATCGGAAAAGGTGATTTTCCCGGTGAGCATAAGAAAAAAATCCAAAAACGATGGTAGTCGATCAACTCATTAAAAATTTCTTATTGGCAGAAATCTAGGTGACAGGCTAATTTGATGAGCAATTCACAGATTAGTTCTTTTGCTCTCTTGTATCCCAGTATCTGTTTCTTGAATTCAGATTTCAGCACGGCGAAAGAGTTAAAAAGGTTCGAGAGAGGTAATAGAGATTTATTCGTGAAAACAAGAATTTCCTGAATGCCTGAGGTGTTTTTAATAGTAGGTAAGTTGAAATGTAATAACTATTTCGTTTCAGTGTTAGTGATAAAACAATAGAAAGACAAGGAACATCTCGCTAACTCAGCACGATTGAAGTCCATGCGGAAATAAACATAAAGGGGCGGAGCCAGAGTTGAGAAGTACTAATTGGTATAGGGGGTGAGTGTTCTTTCATAGCGTACCATTGCATCATCTTCGACAGATATTTCAAACTAGTAATTTGGTGAAACACAGAATATTCTCTTGATCAATTATGGATACATCAGGCTGTGAAGAATCCAGATATAAAAGATTCGAATG
This sequence comes from Hippodamia convergens, assembly GCA_038502775.1. NCBI lineage: Eukaryota > Metazoa > Arthropoda > Insecta > Coleoptera > Coccinellidae > Hippodamia > Hippodamia convergens. The sequence goes on from CM076613.1 coordinate 13,788,308, forward strand.
CGGAAAAATTGTGTGCGAAAACAATTTTCATATCAAAACCAACTCCTTCAAATTGTCGGATGAATGTTTCATTTCGAACGGAAATGCTCTTGTGACCACCTCCAATTATACGGAGTCTGACATATATCGACCGACTATCTATCCTGCTGATTTGGACGCGTTACTAAGAAATTCGTGATAATCCGCGAAAGCAGGGAAAAAAATATAAAAACTACCGGAATTCATCGACAATTCACAAATTTCTTGTGAACGCATAATTTAGCTGACCTGATAAAAATTATTATCGGAAAAGGTGATTTTCCCGGTGAGCATAAGAAAAAAATCCAAAAACGATGGTAGTCGATCAACTCATTAAAAATTTCTTATTGGCAGAAATCTAGGTGACAGGCTAATTTGATGAGCAATTCACAGATTAGTTCTTTTGCTCTCTTGTATCCCAGTATCTGTTTCTTGAATTCAGATTTCAGCACGGCGAAAGAGTTAAAAAGGTTCGAGAGAGGTAATAGAGATTTATTCGTGAAAACAAGAATTTCCTGAATGCCTGAGGTGTTTTTAATAGTAGGTAAGTTGAAATGTAATAACTATTTCGTTTCAGTGTTAGTGATAAAACAATAGAAAGACAAGGAACATCTCGCTAACTCAGCACGATTGAAGTCCATGCGGAAATAAACATAAAGGGGCGGAGCCAGAGTTGAGAAGTACTAATTGGTATAGGGGGTGAGTGTTCTTTCATAGCGTACCATTGCATCATCTTCGACAGATATTTCAAACTAGTAATTTGGTGAAACACAGAATATTCTCTTGATCAATTATGGATACATCAGGCTGTGAAGAATCCAGATATAAAAGATTCGAATGCGGAAAAATTGTGTGCGAAAACAATTTTCATATCAAAACCAACTCCTTCAAATTGTCGGATGAATGTTTCATTTCGAACGGAAATGCTCTTGTGACCACCTCCAATTATACGGAGTCTGACATATATCGACCGACTATCTATCCTGCTGATTTGGACGCGTTACTAAGAAATTCGTGATAATCCGCGAAAGCAGGGAAAAAAATATAAAAACTACCGGAATTCATCGACAATTCACAAATTTCTTGTGAACGCATAATTTAGCTGACCTGATAAAAATTATTATCGGAAAAGGTGATTTTCCCGGTGAGCATAAGAAAAAAATCCAAAAACGATGGTAGTCGATCAACTCATTAAAAATTTCTTATTGGCAGAAATCTAGGTGACAGGCTAATTTGATGAGCAATTCACAGATTAGTTCTTTTGCTCTCTTGTATCCCAGTATCTGTTTCTTGAATTCAGATTTCAGCACGGCGAAAGAGTTAAAAAGGTTCGAGAGAGGTAATAGAGATTTATTCGTGAAAACAAGAATTTCCTGAATGCCTGAGGTGTTTTTAATAGTAGGTAAGTTGAAATGTAATAACTATTTCGTTTCAGTGTTAGTGATAAAACAATAGAAAGACAAGGAACATCTCGCTAACTCAGCACGATTGAAGTCCATGCGGAAATAAACATAAAGGGGCGGAGCCAGAGTTGAGAAGTACTAATTGGTATAGGGGGTGAGTGTTCTTTCATAGCGTACCATTGCATCATCTTCGACAGATATTTCAAACTAGTAATTTGGTGAAACACAGAATATTCTCTTGATCAATTATGGATACATCAGGCTGTGAAGAATCCAGATATAAAAGATTCGAATGCGGAAAAATTGTGTGCGAAAACAATTTTCATATCAAAACCAACTCCTTCAAATTGTCGGATGAATGTTTCATTTCGAACGGAAATGCTCTTGTGACCACCTCCAATTATACGGAGTCTGACATATATCGACCGACTATCTATCCTGCTGATTTGGACGCGTTACTAAGAAATTCGTGATAATCCGCGAAAGCAGGGAAAAAAATATAAAAACTACCGGAATTCATCGACAATTCACAAATTTCTTGTGAACGCATAATTTAGCTGACCTGATAAAAATTATTATCGGAAAAGGTGATTTTCCCGGTGAGCATAAGAAAAAAATCCAAAAACGATGGTAGTCGATCAACTCATTAAAAATTTCTTATTGGCAGAAATCTAGGTGACAGGCTAATTTGATGAGCAATTCACAGATTAGTTCTTTTGCTCTCTTGTATCCCAGTATCTGTTTCTTGAATTCAGATTTCAGCACGGCGAAAGAGTTAAAAAGGTTCGAGAGAGGTAATAGAGATTTATTCGTGAAAACAAGAATTTCCTGAATGCCTGAGGTGTTTTTAATAGTAGGTAAGTTGAAATGTAATAACTATTTCGTTTCAGTGTTAGTGATAAAACAATAGAAAGACAAGGAACATCTCGCTAACTCAGCACGATTGAAGTCCATGCGGAAATAAACATAAAGGGGCGGAGCCAGAGTTGAGAAGTACTAATTGGTATAGGGGGTGAGTGTTCTTTCATAGCGTACCATTGCATCATCTTCGACAGATATTTCAAACTAGTAATTTGGTGAAACACAGAATATTCTCTTGATCAATTATGGATACATCAGGCTGTGAAGAATCCAGATATAAAAGATTCGAATGCGGAAAAATTGTGTGCGAAAACAATTTTCATATCAAAACCAACTCCTTCAAATTGTCGGATGAATGTTTCATTTCGAACGGAAATGCTCTTGTGACCACCTCCAATTATACGGAGTCTGACATATATCGACCGACTATCTATCCTGCTGATTTGGACGCGTTACTAAGAAATTCGTGATAATCCGCGAAAGCAGGGAAAAAAATATAAAAACTACCGGAATTCATCGACAATTCACAAATTTCTTGTGAACGCATAATTTAGCTGACCTGATAAAAATTATTATCGGAAAAGGTGATTTTCCCGGTGAGCATAAGAAAAAAATCCAAAAACGATGGTAGTCGATCAACTCATTAAAAATTTCTTATTGGCAGAAATCTAGGTGACAGGCTAATTTGATGAGCAATTCACAGATTAGTTCTTTTGCTCTCTTGTATCCCAGTATCTGTTTCTTGAATTCAGATTTCAGCACGGCGAAAGAGTTAAAAAGGTTCGAGAGAGGTAATAGAGATTTATTCGTGAAAACAAGAATTTCCTGAATGCCTGAGGTGTTTTTAATAGTAGGTAAGTTGAAATGTAATAACTATTTCGTTTCAGTGTTAGTGATAAAACAATAGAAAGACAAGGAACATCTCGCTAACTCAGCACGATTGAAGTCCATGCGGAAATAAACATAAAGGGGCGGAGCCAGAGTTGAGAAGTACTAATTGGTATAGGGGGTGAGTGTTCTTTCATAGCGTACCATTGCATCATCTTCGACAGATATTTCAAACTAGTAATTTGGTGAAACACAGAATATTCTCTTGATCAATTATGGATACATCAGGCTGTGAAGAATCCAGATATAAAAGATTCGAATGCGGAAAAATTGTGTGCGAAAACAATTTTCATATCAAAACCAACTCCTTCAAATTGTCGGATGAATGTTTCATTTCGAACGGAAATGCTCTTGTGACCACCTCCAATTATACGGAGTCTGACATATATCGACCGACTATCTATCCTGCTGATTTGGACGCGTTACTAAGAAATTCGTGATAATCCGCGAAAGCAGGGAAAAAAATATAAAAACTACCGGAATTCATCGACAATTCACAAATTTCTTGTGAACGCATAATTTAGCTGACCTGATAAAAATTATTATCGGAAAAGGTGATTTTCCCGGTGAGCATAAGAAAAAAATCCAAAAACGATGGTAGTCGATCAACTCATTAAAAATTTCTTATTGGCAGAAATCTAGGTGACAGGCTAATTTGATGAGCAATTCACAGATTAGTTCTTTTGCTCTCTTGTATCCCAGTATCTGTTTCTTGAATTCAGATTTCAGCACGGCGAAAGAGTTAAAAAGGTTCGAGAGAGGTAATAGAGATTTATTCGTGAAAACAAGAATTTCCTGAATGCCTGAGGTGTTTTTAATAGTAGGTAAGTTGAAATGTAATAACTATTTCGTTTCAGTGTTAGTGATAAAACAATAGAAAGACAAGGAACATCTCGCTAACTCAGCACGATTGAAGTCCATGCGGAAATAAACATAAAGGGGCGGAGCCAGAGTTGAGAAGTACTAATTGGTATAGGGGGTGAGTGTTCTTTCATAGCGTACCATTGCATCATCTTCGACAGATATTTCAAACTAGTAATTTGGTGAAACACAGAATATTCTCTTGATCAATTATGGATACATCAGGCTGTGAAGAATCCAGATATAAAAGATTCGAATGCGGAAAAATTGTGTGCGAAAACAATTTTCATATCAAAACCAACTCCTTCAAATTGTCGGATGAATGTTTCATTTCGAACGGAAATGCTCTTGTGACCACCTCCAATTATACGGAGTCTGACATATATCGACCGACTATCTATCCTGCTGATTTGGACGCGTTACTAAGAAATTCGTGATAATCCGCGAAAGCAGGGAAAAAAATATAAAAACTACCGGAATTCATCGACAATTCACAAATTTCTTGTGAACGCATAATTTAGCTGACCTGATAAAAATTATTATCGGAAAAGGTGATTTTCCCGGTGAGCATAAGAAAAAAATCCAAAAACGATGGTAGTCGATCAACTCATTAAAAATTTCTTATTGGCAGAAATCTAGGTGACAGGCTAATTTGATGAGCAATTCACAGATTAGTTCTTTTGCTCTCTTGTATCCCAGTATCTGTTTCTTGAATTCAGATTTCAGCACGGCGAAAGAGTTAAAAAGGTTCGAGAGAGGTAATAGAGATTTATTCGTGAAAACAAGAATTTCCTGAATGCCTGAGGTGTTTTTAATAGTAGGTAAGTTGAAATGTAATAACTATTTCGTTTCAGTGTTAGTGATAAAACAATAGAAAGACAAGGAACATCTCGCTAACTCAGCACGATTGAAGTCCATGCGGAAATAAACATAAAGGGGCGGAGCCAGAGTTGAGAAGTACTAATTGGTATAGGGGGTGAGTGTTCTTTCATAGCGTACCATTGCATCATCTTCGACAGATATTTCAAACTAGTAATTTGGTGAAACACAGAATATTCTCTTGATCAATTATGGATACATCAGGCTGTGAAGAATCCAGATATAAAAGATTCGAATGCGGAAAAATTGTGTGCGAAAACAATTTTCATATCAAAACCAACTCCTTCAAATTGTCGGATGAATGTTTCATTTCGAACGGAAATGCTCTTGTGACCACCTCCAATTATACGGAGTCTGACATATATCGACCGACTATCTATCCTGCTGATTTGGACGCGTTACTAAGAAATTCGTGATAATCCGCGAAAGCAGGGAAAAAAATATAAAAACTACCGGAATTCATCGACAATTCACAAATTTCTTGTGAACGCATAATTTAGCTGACCTGATAAAAATTATTATCGGAAAAGGTGATTTTCCCGGTGAGCATAAGAAAAAAATCCAAAAACGATGGTAGTCGATCAACTCATTAAAAATTTCTTATTGGCAGAAATCTAGGTGACAGGCTAATTTGATGAGCAATTCACAGATTAGTTCTTTTGCTCTCTTGTATCCCAGTATCTGTTTCTTGAATTCAGATTTCAGCACGGCGAAAGAGTTAAAAAGGTTCGAGAGAGGTAATAGAGATTTATTCGTGAAAACAAGAATTTCCTGAATGCCTGAGGTGTTTTTAATAGTAGGTAAGTTGAAATGTAATAACTATTTCGTTTCAGTGTTAGTGATAAAACAATAGAAAGACAAGGAACATCTCGCTAACTCAGCACGATTGAAGTCCATGCGGAAATAAACATAAAGGGGCGGAGCCAGAGTTGAGAAGTACTAATTGGTATAGGGGGTGAGTGTTCTTTCATAGCGTACCATTGCATCATCTTCGACAGATATTTCAAACTAGTAATTTGGTGAAACACAGAATATTCTCTTGATCAATTATGGATACATCAGGCTGTGAAGAATCCAGATATAAAAGATTCGAATGCGGAAAAATTGTGTGCGAAAACAATTTTCATATCAAAACCAACTCCTTCAAATTGTCGGATGAATGTTTCATTTCGAACGGAAATGCTCTTGTGACCACCTCCAATTATACGGAGTCTGACATATATCGACCGACTATCTATCCTGCTGATTTGGACGCGTTACTAAGAAATTCGTGATAATCCGCGAAAGCAGGGAAAAAAATATAAAAACTACCGGAATTCATCGACAATTCACAAATTTCTTGTGAACGCATAATTTAGCTGACCTGATAAAAATTATTATCGGAAAAGGTGATTTTCCCGGTGAGCATAAGAAAAAAATCCAAAAACGATGGTAGTCGATCAACTCATTAAAAATTTCTTATTGGCAGAAATCTAGGTGACAGGCTAATTTGATGAGCAATTCACAGATTAGTTCTTTTGCTCTCTTGTATCCCAGTATCTGTTTCTTGAATTCAGATTTCAGCACGGCGAAAGAGTTAAAAAGGTTCGAGAGAGGTAATAGAGATTTATTCGTGAAAACAAGAATTTCCTGAATGCCTGAGGTGTTTTTAATAGTAGGTAAGTTGAAATGTAATAACTATTTCGTTTCAGTGTTAGTGATAAAACAATAGAAAGACAAGGAACATCTCGCTAACTCAGCACGATTGAAGTCCATGCGGAAATAAACATAAAGGGGCGGAGCCAGAGTTGAGAAGTACTAATTGGTATAGGGGGTGAGTGTTCTTTCATAGCGTACCATTGCATCATCTTCGACAGATATTTCAAACTAGTAATTTGGTGAAACACAGAATATTCTCTTGATCAATTATGGATACATCAGGCTGTGAAGAATCCAGATATAAAAGATTCGAATGCGGAAAAATTGTGTGCGAAAACAATTTTCATATCAAAACCAACTCCTTCAAATTGTCGGATGAATGTTTCATTTCGAACGGAAATGCTCTTGTGACCACCTCCAATTATACGGAGTCTGACATATATCGACCGACTATCTATCCTGCTGATTTGGACGCGTTACTAAGAAATTCGTGATAATCCGCGAAAGCAGGGAAAAAAATATAAAAACTACCGGAATTCATCGACAATTCACAAATTTCTTGTGAACGCATAATTTAGCTGACCTGATAAAAATTATTATCGGAAAAGGTGATTTTCCCGGTGAGCATAAGAAAAAAATCCAAAAACGATGGTAGTCGATCAACTCATTAAAAATTTCTTATTGGCAGAAATCTAGGTGACAGGCTAATTTGATGAGCAATTCACAGATTAGTTCTTTTGCTCTCTTGTATCCCAGTATCTGTTTCTTGAATTCAGATTTCAGCACGGCGAAAGAGTTAAAAAGGTTCGAGAGAGGTAATAGAGATTTATTCGTGAAAACAAGAATTTCCTGAATGCCTGAGGTGTTTTTAATAGTAGGTAAGTTGAAATGTAATAACTATTTCGTTTCAGTGTTAGTGATAAAACAATAGAAAGACAAGGAACATCTCGCTAACTCAGCACGATTGAAGTCCATGCGGAAATAAACATAAAGGGGCGGAGCCAGAGTTGAGAAGTACTAATTGGTATAGGGGGTGAGTGTTCTTTCATAGCGTACCATTGCATCATCTTCGACAGATATTTCAAACTAGTAATTTGGTGAAACACAGAATATTCTCTTGATCAATTATGGATACATCAGGCTGTGAAGAATCCAGATATAAAAGATTCGAATGCGGAAAAATTGTGTGCGAAAACAATTTTCATATCAAAACCAACTCCTTCAAATTGTCGGATGAATGTTTCATTTCGAACGGAAATGCTCTTGTGACCACCTCCAATTATACGGAGTCTGACATATATCGACCGACTATCTATCCTGCTGATTTGGACGCGTTACTAAGAAATTCGTGATAATCCGCGAAAGCAGGGAAAAAAATATAAAAACTACCGGAATTCATCGACAATTCACAAATTTCTTGTGAACGCATAATTTAGCTGACCTGATAAAAATTATTATCGGAAAAGGTGATTTTCCCGGTGAGCATAAGAAAAAAATCCAAAAACGATGGTAGTCGATCAACTCATTAAAAATTTCTTATTGGCAGAAATCTAGGTGACAGGCTAATTTGATGAGCAATTCACAGATTAGTTCTTTTGCTCTCTTGTATCCCAGTATCTGTTTCTTGAATTCAGATTTCAGCACGGCGAAAGAGTTAAAAAGGTTCGAGAGAGGTAATAGAGATTTATTCGTGAAAACAAGAATTTCCTGAATGCCTGAGGTGTTTTTAATAGTAGGTAAGTTGAAATGTAATAACTATTTCGTTTCAGTGTTAGTGATAAAACAATAGAAAGACAAGGAACATCTCGCTAACTCAGCACGATTGAAGTCCATGCGGAAATAAACATAAAGGGGCGGAGCCAGAGTTGAGAAGTACTAATTGGTATAGGGGGTGAGTGTTCTTTCATAGCGTACCATTGCATCATCTTCGACAGATATTTCAAACTAGTAATTTGGTGAAACACAGAATATTCTCTTGATCAATTATGGATACATCAGGCTGTGAAGAATCCAGATATAAAAGATTCGAATGCGGAAAAATTGTGTGCGAAAACAATTTTCATATCAAAACCAACTCCTTCAAATTGTCGGATGAATGTTTCATTTCGAACGGAAATGCTCTTGTGACCACCTCCAATTATACGGAGTCTGACATATATCGACCGACTATCTATCCTGCTGATTTGGACGCGTTACTAAGAAATTCGTGATAATCCGCGAAAGCAGGGAAAAAAATATAAAAACTACCGGAATTCATCGACAATTCACAAATTTCTTGTGAACGCATAATTTAGCTGACCTGATAAAAATTATTATCGGAAAAGGTGATTTTCCCGGTGAGCATAAGAAAAAAATCCAAAAACGATGGTAGTCGATCAACTCATTAAAAATTTCTTATTGGCAGAAATCTAGGTGACAGGCTAATTTGATGAGCAATTCACAGATTAGTTCTTTTGCTCTCTTGTATCCCAGTATCTGTTTCTTGAATTCAGATTTCAGCACGGCGAAAGAGTTAAAAAGGTTCGAGAGAGGTAATAGAGATTTATTCGTGAAAACAAGAATTTCCTGAATGCCTGAGGTGTTTTTAATAGTAGGTAAGTTGAAATGTAATAACTATTTCGTTTCAGTGTTAGTGATAAAACAATAGAAAGACAAGGAACATCTCGCTAACTCAGCACGATTGAAGTCCATGCGGAAATAAACATAAAGGGGCGGAGCCAGAGTTGAGAAGTACTAATTGGTATAGGGGGTGAGTGTTCTTTCATAGCGTACCATTGCATCATCTTCGACAGATATTTCAAACTAGTAATTTGGTGAAACACAGAATATTCTCTTGATCAATTATGGATACATCAGGCTGTGAAGAATCCAGATATAAAAGATTCGAATGCGGAAAAATTGTGTGCGAAAACAATTTTCATATCAAAACCAACTCCTTCAAATTGTCGGATGAATGTTTCATTTCGAACGGAAATGCTCTTGTGACCACCTCCAATTATACGGAGTCTGACATATATCGACCGACTATCTATCCTGCTGATTTGGACGCGTTACTAAGAAATTCGTGATAATCCGCGAAAGCAGGGAAAAAAATATAAAAACTACCGGAATTCATCGACAATTCACAAATTTCTTGTGAACGCATAATTTAGCTGACCTGATAAAAATTATTATCGGAAAAGGTGATTTTCCCGGTGAGCATAAGAAAAAAATCCAAAAACGATGGTAGTCGATCAACTCATTAAAAATTTCTTATTGGCAGAAATCTAGGTGACAGGCTAATTTGATGAGCAATTCACAGATTAGTTCTTTTGCTCTCTTGTATCCCAGTATCTGTTTCTTGAATTCAGATTTCAGCACGGCGAAAGAGTTAAAAAGGTTCGAGAGAGGTAATAGAGATTTATTCGTGAAAACAAGAATTTCCTGAATGCCTGAGGTGTTTTTAATAGTAGGTAAGTTGAAATGTAATAACTATTTCGTTTCAGTGTTAGTGATAAAACAATAGAAAGACAAGGAACATCTCGCTAACTCAGCACGATTGAAGTCCATGCGGAAATAAACATAAAGGGGCGGAGCCAGAGTTGAGAAGTACTAATTGGTATAGGGGGTGAGTGTTCTTTCATAGCGTACCATTGCATCATCTTCGACAGATATTTCAAACTAGTAATTTGGTGAAACACAGAATATTCTCTTGATCAATTATGGATACATCAGGCTGTGAAGAATCCAGATATAAAAGATTCGAATGCGGAAAAATTGTGTGCGAAAACAATTTTCATATCAAAACCAACTCCTTCAAATTGTCGGATGAATGTTTCATTTCGAACGGAAATGCTCTTGTGACCACCTCCAATTATACGGAGTCTGACATATATCGACCGACTATCTATCCTGCTGATTTGGACGCGTTACTAAGAAATTCGTGATAATCCGCGAAAGCAGGGAAAAAAATATAAAAACTACCGGAATTCATCGACAATTCACAAATTTCTTGTGAACGCATAATTTAGCTGACCTGATAAAAATTATTATCGGAAAAGGTGATTTTCCCGGTGAGCATAAGAAAAAAATCCAAAAACGATGGTAGTCGATCAACTCATTAAAAATTTCTTATTGGCAGAAATCTAGGTGACAGGCTAATTTGATGAGCAATTCACAGATTAGTTCTTTTGCTCTCTTGTATCCCAGTATCTGTTTCTTGAATTCAGATTTCAGCACGGCGAAAGAGTTAAAAAGGTTCGAGAGAGGTAATAGAGATTTATTCGTGAAAACAAGAATTTCCTGAATGCCTGAGGTGTTTTTAATAGTAGGTAAGTTGAAATGTAATAACTATTTCGTTTCAGTGTTAGTGATAAAACAATAGAAAGACAAGGAACATCTCGCTAACTCAGCACGATTGAAGTCCATGCGGAAATAAACATAAAGGGGCGGAGCCAGAGTTGAGAAGTACTAATTGGTATAGGGGGTGAGTGTTCTTTCATAGCGTACCATTGCATCATCTTCGACAGATATTTCAAACTAGTAATTTGGTGAAACACAGAATATTCTCTTGATCAATTATGGATACATCAGGCTGTGAAGAATCCAGATATAAAAGATTCGAATGCGGAAAAATTGTGTGCGAAAACAATTTTCATATCAAAACCAACTCCTTCAAATTGTCGGATGAATGTTTCATTTCGAACGGAAATGCTCTTGTGACCACCTCCAATTATACGGAGTCTGACATATATCGACCGACTATCTATCCTGCTGATTTGGACGCGTTACTAAGAAATTCGTGATAATCCGCGAAAGCAGGGAAAAAAATATAAAAACTACCGGAATTCATCGACAATTCACAAATTTCTTGTGAACGCATAATTTAGCTGACCTGATAAAAATTATTATCGGAAAAGGTGATTTTCCCGGTGAGCATAAGAAAAAAATCCAAAAACGATGGTAGTCGATCAACTCATTAAAAATTTCTTATTGGCAGAAATCTAGGTGACAGGCTAATTTGATGAGCAATTCACAGATTAGTTCTTTTGCTCTCTTGTATCCCAGTATCTGTTTCTTGAATTCAGATTTCAGCACGGCGAAAGAGTTAAAAAGGTTCGAGAGAGGTAATAGAGATTTATTCGTGAAAACAAGAATTTCCTGAATGCCTGAGGTGTTTTTAATAGTAGGTAAGTTGAAATGTAATAACTATTTCGTTTCAGTGTTAGTGATAAAACAATAGAAAGACAAGGAACATCTCGCTAACTCAGCACGATTGAAGTCCATGCGGAAATAAACATAAAGGGGCGGAGCCAGAGTTGAGAAGTACTAATTGGTATAGGGGGTGAGTGTTCTTTCATAGCGTACCATTGCATCATCTTCGACAGATATTTCAAACTAGTAATTTGGTGAAACACAGAATATTCTCTTGATCAATTATGGATACATCAGGCTGTGAAGAATCCAGATATAAAAGATTCGAATGCGGAAAAATTGTGTGCGAAAACAATTTTCATATCAAAACCAACTCCTTCAAATTGTCGGATGAATGTTTCATTTCGAACGGAAATGCTCTTGTGACCACCTCCAATTATACGGAGTCTGACATATATCGACCGACTATCTATCCTGCTGATTTGGACGCGTTACTAAGAAATTCGTGATAATCCGCGAAAGCAGGGAAAAAAATATAAAAACTACCGGAATTCATCGACAATTCACAAATTTCTTGTGAACGCATAATTTAGCTGACCTGATAAAAATTATTATCGGAAAAGGTGATTTTCCCGGTGAGCATAAGAAAAAAATCCAAAAACGATGGTAGTCGATCAACTCATTAAAAATTTCTTATTGGCAGAAATCTAGGTGACAGGCTAATTTGATGAGCAATTCACAGATTAGTTCTTTTGCTCTCTTGTATCCCAGTATCTGTTTCTTGAATTCAGATTTCAGCACGGCGAAAGAGTTAAAAAGGTTCGAGAGAGGTAATAGAGATTTATTCGTGAAAACAAGAATTTCCTGAATGCCTGAGGTGTTTTTAATAGTAGGTAAGTTGAAATGTAATAACTATTTCGTTTCAGTGTTAGTGATAAAACAATAGAAAGACAAGGAACATCTCGCTAACTCAGCACGATTGAAGTCCATGCGGAAATAAACATAAAGGGGCGGAGCCAGAGTTGAGAAGTACTAATTGGTATAGGGGGTGAGTGTTCTTTCATAGCGTACCATTGCATCATCTTCGACAGATATTTCAAACTAGTAATTTGGTGAAACACAGAATATTCTCTTGATCAATTATGGATACATCAGGCTGTGAAGAATCCAGATATAAAAGATTCGAATGCGGAAAAATTGTGTGCGAAAACAATTTTCATATCAAAACCAACTCCTTCAAATTGTCGGATGAATGTTTCATTTCGAACGGAAATGCTCTTGTGACCACCTCCAATTATACGGAGTCTGACATATATCGACCGACTATCTATCCTGCTGATTTGGACGCGTTACTAAGAAATTCGTGATAATCCGCGAAAGCAGGGAAAAAAATATAAAAACTACCGGAATTCATCGACAATTCACAAATTTCTTGTGAACGCATAATTTAGCTGACCTGATAAAAATTATTATCGGAAAAGGTGATTTTCCCGGTGAGCATAAGAAAAAAATCCAAAAACGATGGTAGTCGATCAACTCATTAAAAATTTCTTATTGGCAGAAATCTAGGTGACAGGCTAATTTGATGAGCAATTCACAGATTAGTTCTTTTGCTCTCTTGTATCCCAGTATCTGTTTCTTGAATTCAGATTTCAGCACGGCGAAAGAGTTAAAAAGGTTCGAGAGAGGTAATAGAGATTTATTCGTGAAAACAAGAATTTCCTGAATGCCTGAGGTGTTTTTAATAGTAGGTAAGTTGAAATGTAATAACTATTTCGTTTCAGTGTTAGTGATAAAACAATAGAAAGACAAGGAACATCTCGCTAACTCAGCACGATTGAAGTCCATGCGGAAATAAACATAAAGGGGCGGAGCCAGAGTTGAGAAGTACTAATTGGTATAGGGGGTGAGTGTTCTTTCATAGCGTACCATTGCATCATCTTCGACAGATATTTCAAACTAGTAATTTGGTGAAACACAGAATATTCTCTTGATCAATTATGGATACATCAGGCTGTGAAGAATCCAGATATAAAAGATTCGAATGCGGAAAAATTGTGTGCGAAAACAATTTTCATATCAAAACCAACTCCTTCAAATTGTCGGATGAATGTTTCATTTCGAACGGAAATGCTCTTGTGACCACCTCCAATTATACGGAGTCTGACATATATCGACCGACTATCTATCCTGCTGATTTGGACGCGTTACTAAGAAATTCGTGATAATCCGCGAAAGCAGGGAAAAAAATATAAAAACTACCGGAATTCATCGACAATTCACAAATTTCTTGTGAACGCATAATTTAGCTGACCTGATAAAAATTATTATCGGAAAAGGTGATTTTCCCGGTGAGCATAAGAAAAAAATCCAAAAACGATGGTAGTCGATCAACTCATTAAAAATTTCTTATTGGCAGAAATCTAGGTGACAGGCTAATTTGATGAGCAATTCACAGATTAGTTCTTTTGCTCTCTTGTATCCCAGTATCTGTTTCTTGAATTCAGATTTCAGCACGGCGAAAGAGTTAAAAAGGTTCGAGAGAGGTAATAGAGATTTATTCGTGAAAACAAGAATTTCCTGAATGCCTGAGGTGTTTTTAATAGTAGGTAAGTTGAAATGTAATAACTATTTCGTTTCAGTGTTAGTGATAAAACAATAGAAAGACAAGGAACATCTCGCTAACTCAGCACGATTGAAGTCCATGCGGAAATAAACATAAAGGGGCGGAGCCAGAGTTGAGAAGTACTAATTGGTATAGGGGGTGAGTGTTCTTTCATAGCGTACCATTGCATCATCTTCGACAGATATTTCAAACTAGTAATTTGGTGAAACACAGAATATTCTCTTGATCAATTATGGATACATCAGGCTGTGAAGAATCCAGATATAAAAGATTCGAATGCGGAAAAATTGTGTGCGAAAACAATTTTCATATCAAAACCAACTCCTTCAAATTGTCGGATGAATGTTTCATTTCGAACGGAAATGCTCTTGTGACCACCTCCAATTATACGGAGTCTGACATATATCGACCGACTATCTATCCTGCTGATTTGGACGCGTTACTAAGAAATTCGTGATAATCCGCGAAAGCAGGGAAAAAAATATAAAAACTACCGGAATTCATCGACAATTCACAAATTTCTTGTGAACGCATAATTTAGCTGACCTGATAAAAATTATTATCGGAAAAGGTGATTTTCCCGGTGAGCATAAGAAAAAAATCCAAAAACGATGGTAGTCGATCAACTCATTAAAAATTTCTTATTGGCAGAAATCTAGGTGACAGGCTAATTTGATGAGCAATTCACAGATTAGTTCTTTTGCTCTCTTGTATCCCAGTATCTGTTTCTTGAATTCAGATTTCAGCACGGCGAAAGAGTTAAAAAGGTTCGAGAGAGGTAATAGAGATTTATTCGTGAAAACAAGAATTTCCTGAATGCCTGAGGTGTTTTTAATAGTAGGTAAGTTGAAATGTAATAACTATTTCGTTTCAGTGTTAGTGATAAAACAATAGAAAGACAAGGAACATCTCGCTAACTCAGCACGATTGAAGTCCATGCGGAAATAAACATAAAGGGGCGGAGCCAGAGTTGAGAAGTACTAATTGGTATAGGGGGTGAGTGTTCTTTCATAGCGTACCATTGCATCATCTTCGACAGATATTTCAAACTAGTAATTTGGTGAAACACAGAATATTCTCTTGATCAATTATGGATACATCAGGCTGTGAAGAATCCAGATATAAAAGATTCGAATGCGGAAAAATTGTGTGCGAAAACAATTTTCATATCAAAACCAACTCCTTCAAATTGTCGGATGAATGTTTCATTTCGAACGGAAATGCTCTTGTGACCACCTCCAATTATACGGAGTCTGACATATATCGACCGACTATCTATCCTGCTGATTTGGACGCGTTACTAAGAAATTCGTGATAATCCGCGAAAGCAGGGAAAAAAATATAAAAACTACCGGAATTCATCGACAATTCACAAATTTCTTGTGAACGCATAATTTAGCTGACCTGATAAAAATTATTATCGGAAAAGGTGATTTTCCCGGTGAGCATAAGAAAAAAATCCAAAAACGATGGTAGTCGATCAACTCATTAAAAATTTCTTATTGGCAGAAATCTAGGTGACAGGCTAATTTGATGAGCAATTCACAGATTAGTTCTTTTGCTCTCTTGTATCCCAGTATCTGTTTCTTGAATTCAGATTTCAGCACGGCGAAAGAGTTAAAAAGGTTCGAGAGAGGTAATAGAGATTTATTCGTGAAAACAAGAATTTCCTGAATGCCTGAGGTGTTTTTAATAGTAGGTAAGTTGAAATGTAATAACTATTTCGTTTCAGTGTTAGTGATAAAACAATAGAAAGACAAGGAACATCTCGCTAACTCAGCACGATTGAAGTCCATGCGGAAATAAACATAAAGGGGCGGAGCCAGAGTTGAGAAGTACTAATTGGTATAGGGGGTGAGTGTTCTTTCATAGCGTACCATTGCATCATCTTCGACAGATATTTCAAACTAGTAATTTGGTGAAACACAGAATATTCTCTTGATCAATTATGGATACATCAGGCTGTGAAGAATCCAGATATAAAAGATTCGAATGCGGAAAAATTGTGTGCGAAAACAATTTTCATATCAAAACCAACTCCTTCAAATTGTCGGATGAATGTTTCATTTCGAACGGAAATGCTCTTGTGACCACCTCCAATTATACGGAGTCTGACATATATCGACCGACTATCTATCCTGCTGATTTGGACGCGTTACTAAGAAATTCGTGATAATCCGCGAAAGCAGGGAAAAAAATATAAAAACTACCGGAATTCATCGACAATTCACAAATTTCTTGTGAACGCATAATTTAGCTGACCTGATAAAAATTATTATCGGAAAAGGTGATTTTCCCGGTGAGCATAAGAAAAAAATCCAAAAACGATGGTAGTCGATCAACTCATTAAAAATTTCTTATTGGCAGAAATCTAGGTGACAGGCTAATTTGATGAGCAATTCACAGATTAGTTCTTTTGCTCTCTTGTATCCCAGTATCTGTTTCTTGAATTCAGATTTCAGCACGGCGAAAGAGTTAAAAAGGTTCGAGAGAGGTAATAGAGATTTATTCGTGAAAACAAGAATTTCCTGAATGCCTGAGGTGTTTTTAATAGTAGGTAAGTTGAAATGTAATAACTATTTCGTTTCAGTGTTAGTGATAAAACAATAGAAAGACAAGGAACATCTCGCTAACTCAGCACGATTGAAGTCCATGCGGAAATAAACATAAAGGGGCGGAGCCAGAGTTGAGAAGTACTAATTGGTATAGGGGGTGAGTGTTCTTTCATAGCGTACCATTGCATCATCTTCGACAGATATTTCAAACTAGTAATTTGGTGAAACACAGAATATTCTCTTGATCAATTATGGATACATCAGGCTGTGAAGAATCCAGATATAAAAGATTCGAATGCGGAAAAATTGTGTGCGAAAACAATTTTCATATCAAAACCAACTCCTTCAAATTGTCGGATGAATGTTTCATTTCGAACGGAAATGCTCTTGTGACCACCTCCAATTATACGGAGTCTGACATATATCGACCGACTATCTATCCTGCTGATTTGGACGCGTTACTAAGAAATTCGTGATAATCCGCGAAAGCAGGGAAAAAAATATAAAAACTACCGGAATTCATCGACAATTCACAAATTTCTTGTGAACGCATAATTTAGCTGACCTGATAAAAATTATTATCGGAAAAGGTGATTTTCCCGGTGAGCATAAGAAAAAAATCCAAAAACGATGGTAGTCGATCAACTCATTAAAAATTTCTTATTGGCAGAAATCTAGGTGACAGGCTAATTTGATGAGCAATTCACAGATTAGTTCTTTTGCTCTCTTGTATCCCAGTATCTGTTTCTTGAATTCAGATTTCAGCACGGCGAAAGAGTTAAAAAGGTTCGAGAGAGGTAATAGAGATTTATTCGTGAAAACAAGAATTTCCTGAATGCCTGAGGTGTTTTTAATAGTAGGTAAGTTGAAATGTAATAACTATTTCGTTTCAGTGTTAGTGATAAAACAATAGAAAGACAAGGAACATCTCGCTAACTCAGCACGATTGAAGTCCATGCGGAAATAAACATAAAGGGGCGGAGCCAGAGTTGAGAAGTACTAATTGGTATAGGGGGTGAGTGTTCTTTCATAGCGTACCATTGCATCATCTTCGACAGATATTTCAAACTAGTAATTTGGTGAAACACAGAATATTCTCTTGATCAATTATGGATACATCAGGCTGTGAAGAATCCAGATATAAAAGATTCGAATGCGGAAAAATTGTGTGCGAAAACAATTTTCATATCAAAACCAACTCCTTCAAATTGTCGGATGAATGTTTCATTTCGAACGGAAATGCTCTTGTGACCACCTCCAATTATACGGAGTCTGACATATATCGACCGACTATCTATCCTGCTGATTTGGACGCGTTACTAAGAAATTCGTGATAATCCGCGAAAGCAGGGAAAAAAATATAAAAACTACCGGAATTCATCGACAATTCACAAATTTCTTGTGAACGCATAATTTAGCTGACCTGATAAAAATTATTATCGGAAAAGGTGATTTTCCCGGTGAGCATAAGAAAAAAATCCAAAAACGATGGTAGTCGATCAACTCATTAAAAATTTCTTATTGGCAGAAATCTAGGTGACAGGCTAATTTGATGAGCAATTCACAGATTAGTTCTTTTGCTCTCTTGTATCCCAGTATCTGTTTCTTGAATTCAGATTTCAGCACGGCGAAAGAGTTAAAAAGGTTCGAGAGAGGTAATAGAGATTTATTCGTGAAAACAAGAATTTCCTGAATGCCTGAGGTGTTTTTAATAGTAGGTAAGTTGAAATGTAATAACTATTTCGTTTCAGTGTTAGTGATAAAACAATAGAAAGACAAGGAACATCTCGCTAACTCAGCACGATTGAAGTCCATGCGGAAATAAACATAAAGGGGCGGAGCCAGAGTTGAGAAGTACTAATTGGTATAGGGGGTGAGTGTTCTTTCATAGCGTACCATTGCATCATCTTCGACAGATATTTCAAACTAGTAATTTGGTGAAACACAGAATATTCTCTTGATCAATTATGGATACATCAGGCTGTGAAGAATCCAGATATAAAAGATTCGAATGCGGAAAAATTGTGTGCGAAAACAATTTTCATATCAAAACCAACTCCTTCAAATTGTCGGATGAATGTTTCATTTCGAACGGAAATGCTCTTGTGACCACCTCCAATTATACGGAGTCTGACATATATCGACCGACTATCTATCCTGCTGATTTGGACGCGTTACTAAGAAATTCGTGATAATCCGCGAAAGCAGGGAAAAAAATATAAAAACTACCGGAATTCATCGACAATTCACAAATTTCTTGTGAACGCATAATTTAGCTGACCTGATAAAAATTATTATCGGAAAAGGTGATTTTCCCGGTGAGCATAAGAAAAAAATCCAAAAACGATGGTAGTCGATCAACTCATTAAAAATTTCTTATTGGCAGAAATCTAGGTGACAGGCTAATTTGATGAGCAATTCACAGATTAGTTCTTTTGCTCTCTTGTATCCCAGTATCTGTTTCTTGAATTCAGATTTCAGCACGGCGAAAGAGTTAAAAAGGTTCGAGAGAGGTAATAGAGATTTATTCGTGAAAACAAGAATTTCCTGAATGCCTGAGGTGTTTTTAATAGTAGGTAAGTTGAAATGTAATAACTATTTCGTTTCAGTGTTAGTGATAAAACAATAGAAAGACAAGGAACATCTCGCTAACTCAGCACGATTGAAGTCCATGCGGAAATAAACATAAAGGGGCGGAGCCAGAGTTGAGAAGTACTAATTGGTATAGGGGGTGAGTGTTCTTTCATAGCGTACCATTGCATCATCTTCGACAGATATTTCAAACTAGTAATTTGGTGAAACACAGAATATTCTCTTGATCAATTATGGATACATCAGGCTGTGAAGAATCCAGATATAAAAGATTCGAATGCGGAAAAATTGTGTGCGAAAACAATTTTCATATCAAAACCAACTCCTTCAAATTGTCGGATGAATGTTTCATTTCGAACGGAAATGCTCTTGTGACCACCTCCAATTATACGGAGTCTGACATATATCGACCGACTATCTATCCTGCTGATTTGGACGCGTTACTAAGAAATTCGTGATAATCCGCGAAAGCAGGGAAAAAAATATAAAAACTACCGGAATTCATCGACAATTCACAAATTTCTTGTGAACGCATAATTTAGCTGACCTGATAAAAATTATTATCGGAAAAGGTGATTTTCCCGGTGAGCATAAGAAAAAAATCCAAAAACGATGGTAGTCGATCAACTCATTAAAAATTTCTTATTGGCAGAAATCTAGGTGACAGGCTAATTTGATGAGCAATTCACAGATTAGTTCTTTTGCTCTCTTGTATCCCAGTATCTGTTTCTTGAATTCAGATTTCAGCACGGCGAAAGAGTTAAAAAGGTTCGAGAGAGGTAATAGAGATTTATTCGTGAAAACAAGAATTTCCTGAATGCCTGAGGTGTTTTTAATAGTAGGTAAGTTGAAATGTAATAACTATTTCGTTTCAGTGTTAGTGATAAAACAATAGAAAGACAAGGAACATCTCGCTAACTCAGCACGATTGAAGTCCATGCGGAAATAAACATAAAGGGGCGGAGCCAGAGTTGAGAAGTACTAATTGGTATAGGGGGTGAGTGTTCTTTCATAGCGTACCATTGCATCATCTTCGACAGATATTTCAAACTAGTAATTTGGTGAAACACAGAATATTCTCTTGATCAATTATGGATACATCAGGCTGTGAAGAATCCAGATATAAAAGATTCGAATGCGGAAAAATTGTGTGCGAAAACAATTTTCATATCAAAACCAACTCCTTCAAATTGTCGGATGAATGTTTCATTTCGAACGGAAATGCTCTTGTGACCACCTCCAATTATACGGAGTCTGACATATATCGACCGACTATCTATCCTGCTGATTTGGACGCGTTACTAAGAAATTCGTGATAATCCGCGAAAGCAGGGAAAAAAATATAAAAACTACCGGAATTCATCGACAATTCACAAATTTCTTGTGAACGCATAATTTAGCTGACCTGATAAAAATTATTATCGGAAAAGGTGATTTTCCCGGTGAGCATAAGAAAAAAATCCAAAAACGATGGTAGTCGATCAACTCATTAAAAATTTCTTATTGGCAGAAATCTAGGTGACAGGCTAATTTGATGAGCAATTCACAGATTAGTTCTTTTGCTCTCTTGTATCCCAGTATCTGTTTCTTGAATTCAGATTTCAGCACGGCGAAAGAGTTAAAAAGGTTCGAGAGAGGTAATAGAGATTTATTCGTGAAAACAAGAATTTCCTGAATGCCTGAGGTGTTTTTAATAGTAGGTAAGTTGAAATGTAATAACTATTTCGTTTCAGTGTTAGTGATAAAACAATAGAAAGACAAGGAACATCTCGCTAACTCAGCACGATTGAAGTCCATGCGGAAATAAACATAAAGGGGCGGAGCCAGAGTTGAGAAGTACTAATTGGTATAGGGGGTGAGTGTTCTTTCATAGCGTACCATTGCATCATCTTCGACAGATATTTCAAACTAGTAATTTGGTGAAACACAGAATATTCTCTTGATCAATTATGGATACATCAGGCTGTGAAGAATCCAGATATAAAAGATTCGAATGCGGAAAAATTGTGTGCGAAAACAATTTTCATATCAAAACCAACTCCTTCAAATTGTCGGATGAATGTTTCATTTCGAACGGAAATGCTCTTGTGACCACCTCCAATTATACGGAGTCTGACATATATCGACCGACTATCTATCCTGCTGATTTGGACGCGTTACTAAGAAATTCGTGATAATCCGCGAAAGCAGGGAAAAAAATATAAAAACTACCGGAATTCATCGACAATTCACAAATTTCTTGTGAACGCATAATTTAGCTGACCTGATAAAAATTATTATCGGAAAAGGTGATTTTCCCGGTGAGCATAAGAAAAAAATCCAAAAACGATGGTAGTCGATCAACTCATTAAAAATTTCTTATTGGCAGAAATCTAGGTGACAGGCTAATTTGATGAGCAATTCACAGATTAGTTCTTTTGCTCTCTTGTATCCCAGTATCTGTTTCTTGAATTCAGATTTCAGCACGGCGAAAGAGTTAAAAAGGTTCGAGAGAGGTAATAGAGATTTATTCGTGAAAACAAGAATTTCCTGAATGCCTGAGGTGTTTTTAATAGTAGGTAAGTTGAAATGTAATAACTATTTCGTTTCAGTGTTAGTGATAAAACAATAGAAAGACAAGGAACATCTCGCTAACTCAGCACGATTGAAGTCCATGCGGAAATAAACATAAAGGGGCGGAGCCAGAGTTGAGAAGTACTAATTGGTATAGGGGGTGAGTGTTCTTTCATAGCGTACCATTGCATCATCTTCGACAGATATTTCAAACTAGTAATTTGGTGAAACACAGAATATTCTCTTGATCAATTATGGATACATCAGGCTGTGAAGAATCCAGATATAAAAGATTCGAATGCGGAAAAATTGTGTGCGAAAACAATTTTCATATCAAAACCAACTCCTTCAAATTGTCGGATGAATGTTTCATTTCGAACGGAAATGCTCTTGTGACCACCTCCAATTATACGGAGTCTGACATATATCGACCGACTATCTATCCTGCTGATTTGGACGCGTTACTAAGAAATTCGTGATAATCCGCGAAAGCAGGGAAAAAAATATAAAAACTACCGGAATTCATCGACAATTCACAAATTTCTTGTGAACGCATAATTTAGCTGACCTGATAAAAATTATTATCGGAAAAGGTGATTTTCCCGGTGAGCATAAGAAAAAAATCCAAAAACGATGGTAGTCGATCAACTCATTAAAAATTTCTTATTGGCAGAAATCTAGGTGACAGGCTAATTTGATGAGCAATTCACAGATTAGTTCTTTTGCTCTCTTGTATCCCAGTATCTGTTTCTTGAATTCAGATTTCAGCACGGCGAAAGAGTTAAAAAGGTTCGAGAGAGGTAATAGAGATTTATTCGTGAAAACAAGAATTTCCTGAATGCCTGAGGTGTTTTTAATAGTAGGTAAGTTGAAATGTAATAACTATTTCGTTTCAGTGTTAGTGATAAAACAATAGAAAGACAAGGAACATCTCGCTAACTCAGCACGATTGAAGTCCATGCGGAAATAAACATAAAGGGGCGGAGCCAGAGTTGAGAAGTACTAATTGGTATAGGGGGTGAGTGTTCTTTCATAGCGTACCATTGCATCATCTTCGACAGATATTTCAAACTAGTAATTTGGTGAAACACAGAATATTCTCTTGATCAATTATGGATACATCAGGCTGTGAAGAATCCAGATATAAAAGATTCGAATGCGGAAAAATTGTGTGCGAAAACAATTTTCATATCAAAACCAACTCCTTCAAATTGTCGGATGAATGTTTCATTTCGAACGGAAATGCTCTTGTGACCACCTCCAATTATACGGAGTCTGACATATATCGACCGACTATCTATCCTGCTGATTTGGACGCGTTACTAAGAAATTCGTGATAATCCGCGAAAGCAGGGAAAAAAATATAAAAACTACCGGAATTCATCGACAATTCACAAATTTCTTGTGAACGCATAATTTAGCTGACCTGATAAAAATTATTATCGGAAAAGGTGATTTTCCCGGTGAGCATAAGAAAAAAATCCAAAAACGATGGTAGTCGATCAACTCATTAAAAATTTCTTATTGGCAGAAATCTAGGTGACAGGCTAATTTGATGAGCAATTCACAGATTAGTTCTTTTGCTCTCTTGTATCCCAGTATCTGTTTCTTGAATTCAGATTTCAGCACGGCGAAAGAGTTAAAAAGGTTCGAGAGAGGTAATAGAGATTTATTCGTGAAAACAAGAATTTCCTGAATGCCTGAGGTGTTTTTAATAGTAGGTAAGTTGAAATGTAATAACTATTTCGTTTCAGTGTTAGTGATAAAACAATAGAAAGACAAGGAACATCTCGCTAACTCAGCACGATTGAAGTCCATGCGGAAATAAACATAAAGGGGCGGAGCCAGAGTTGAGAAGTACTAATTGGTATAGGGGGTGAGTGTTCTTTCATAGCGTACCATTGCATCATCTTCGACAGATATTTCAAACTAGTAATTTGGTGAAACACAGAATATTCTCTTGATCAATTATGGATACATCAGGCTGTGAAGAATCCAGATATAAAAGATTCGAATGCGGAAAAATTGTGTGCGAAAACAATTTTCATATCAAAACCAACTCCTTCAAATTGTCGGATGAATGTTTCATTTCGAACGGAAATGCTCTTGTGACCACCTCCAATTATACGGAGTCTGACATATATCGACCGACTATCTATCCTGCTGATTTGGACGCGTTACTAAGAAATTCGTGATAATCCGCGAAAGCAGGGAAAAAAATATAAAAACTACCGGAATTCATCGACAATTCACAAATTTCTTGTGAACGCATAATTTAGCTGACCTGATAAAAATTATTATCGGAAAAGGTGATTTTCCCGGTGAGCATAAGAAAAAAATCCAAAAACGATGGTAGTCGATCAACTCATTAAAAATTTCTTATTGGCAGAAATCTAGGTGACAGGCTAATTTGATGAGCAATTCACAGATTAGTTCTTTTGCTCTCTTGTATCCCAGTATCTGTTTCTTGAATTCAGATTTCAGCACGGCGAAAGAGTTAAAAAGGTTCGAGAGAGGTAATAGAGATTTATTCGTGAAAACAAGAATTTCCTGAATGCCTGAGGTGTTTTTAATAGTAGGTAAGTTGAAATGTAATAACTATTTCGTTTCAGTGTTAGTGATAAAACAATAGAAAGACAAGGAACATCTCGCTAACTCAGCACGATTGAAGTCCATGCGGAAATAAACATAAAGGGGCGGAGCCAGAGTTGAGAAGTACTAATTGGTATAGGGGGTGAGTGTTCTTTCATAGCGTACCATTGCATCATCTTCGACAGATATTTCAAACTAGTAATTTGGTGAAACACAGAATATTCTCTTGATCAATTATGGATACATCAGGCTGTGAAGAATCCAGATATAAAAGATTCGAATGCGGAAAAATTGTGTGCGAAAACAATTTTCATATCAAAACCAACTCCTTCAAATTGTCGGATGAATGTTTCATTTCGAACGGAAATGCTCTTGTGACCACCTCCAATTATACGGAGTCTGACATATATCGACCGACTATCTATCCTGCTGATTTGGACGCGTTACTAAGAAATTCGTGATAATCCGCGAAAGCAGGGAAAAAAATATAAAAACTACCGGAATTCATCGACAATTCACAAATTTCTTGTGAACGCATAATTTAGCTGACCTGATAAAAATTATTATCGGAAAAGGTGATTTTCCCGGTGAGCATAAGAAAAAAATCCAAAAACGATGGTAGTCGATCAACTCATTAAAAATTTCTTATTGGCAGAAATCTAGGTGACAGGCTAATTTGATGAGCAATTCACAGATTAGTTCTTTTGCTCTCTTGTATCCCAGTATCTGTTTCTTGAATTCAGATTTCAGCACGGCGAAAGAGTTAAAAAGGTTCGAGAGAGGTAATAGAGATTTATTCGTGAAAACAAGAATTTCCTGAATGCCTGAGGTGTTTTTAATAGTAGGTAAGTTGAAATGTAATAACTATTTCGTTTCAGTGTTAGTGATAAAACAATAGAAAGACAAGGAACATCTCGCTAACTCAGCACGATTGAAGTCCATGCGGAAATAAACATAAAGGGGCGGAGCCAGAGTTGAGAAGTACTAATTGGTATAGGGGGTGAGTGTTCTTTCATAGCGTACCATTGCATCATCTTCGACAGATATTTCAAACTAGTAATTTGGTGAAACACAGAATATTCTCTTGATCAATTATGGATACATCAGGCTGTGAAGAATCCAGATATAAAAGATTCGAATGCGGAAAAATTGTGTGCGAAAACAATTTTCATATCAAAACCAACTCCTTCAAATTGTCGGATGAATGTTTCATTTCGAACGGAAATGCTCTTGTGACCACCTCCAATTATACGGAGTCTGACATATATCGACCGACTATCTATCCTGCTGATTTGGACGCGTTACTAAGAAATTCGTGATAATCCGCGAAAGCAGGGAAAAAAATATAAAAACTACCGGAATTCATCGACAATTCACAAATTTCTTGTGAACGCATAATTTAGCTGACCTGATAAAAATTATTATCGGAAAAGGTGATTTTCCCGGTGAGCATAAGAAAAAAATCCAAAAACGATGGTAGTCGATCAACTCATTAAAAATTTCTTATTGGCAGAAATCTAGGTGACAGGCTAATTTGATGAGCAATTCACAGATTAGTTCTTTTGCTCTCTTGTATCCCAGTATCTGTTTCTTGAATTCAGATTTCAGCACGGCGAAAGAGTTAAAAAGGTTCGAGAGAGGTAATAGAGATTTATTCGTGAAAACAAGAATTTCCTGAATGCCTGAGGTGTTTTTAATAGTAGGTAAGTTGAAATGTAATAACTATTTCGTTTCAGTGTTAGTGATAAAACAATAGAAAGACAAGGAACATCTCGCTAACTCAGCACGATTGAAGTCCATGCGGAAATAAACATAAAGGGGCGGAGCCAGAGTTGAGAAGTACTAATTGGTATAGGGGGTGAGTGTTCTTTCATAGCGTACCATTGCATCATCTTCGACAGATATTTCAAACTAGTAATTTGGTGAAACACAGAATATTCTCTTGATCAATTATGGATACATCAGGCTGTGAAGAATCCAGATATAAAAGATTCGAATGCGGAAAAATTGTGTGCGAAAACAATTTTCATATCAAAACCAACTCCTTCAAATTGTCGGATGAATGTTTCATTTCGAACGGAAATGCTCTTGTGACCACCTCCAATTATACGGAGTCTGACATATATCGACCGACTATCTATCCTGCTGATTTGGACGCGTTACTAAGAAATTCGTGATAATCCGCGAAA
Source organism: Hippodamia convergens (assembly GCA_038502775.1). Taxonomy (NCBI): domain Eukaryota; kingdom Metazoa; phylum Arthropoda; class Insecta; order Coleoptera; family Coccinellidae; genus Hippodamia; species Hippodamia convergens. The sequence goes on from CM076613.1 coordinate 13,815,096, forward strand.
GCAGGGAAAAAAATATAAAAACTACCGGAATTCATCGACAATTCACAAATTTCTTGTGAACGCATAATTTAGCTGACCTGATAAAAATTATTATCGGAAAAGGTGATTTTCCCGGTGAGCATAAGAAAAAAATCCAAAAACGATGGTAGTCGATCAACTCATTAAAAATTTCTTATTGGCAGAAATCTAGGTGACAGGCTAATTTGATGAGCAATTCACAGATTAGTTCTTTTGCTCTCTTGTATCCCAGTATCTGTTTCTTGAATTCAGATTTCAGCACGGCGAAAGAGTTAAAAAGGTTCGAGAGAGGTAATAGAGATTTATTCGTGAAAACAAGAATTTCCTGAATGCCTGAGGTGTTTTTAATAGTAGGTAAGTTGAAATGTAATAACTATTTCGTTTCAGTGTTAGTGATAAAACAATAGAAAGACAAGGAACATCTCGCTAACTCAGCACGATTGAAGTCCATGCGGAAATAAACATAAAGGGGCGGAGCCAGAGTTGAGAAGTACTAATTGGTATAGGGGGTGAGTGTTCTTTCATAGCGTACCATTGCATCATCTTCGACAGATATTTCAAACTAGTAATTTGGTGAAACACAGAATATTCTCTTGATCAATTATGGATACATCAGGCTGTGAAGAATCCAGATATAAAAGATTCGAATGCGGAAAAATTGTGTGCGAAAACAATTTTCATATCAAAACCAACTCCTTCAAATTGTCGGATGAATGTTTCATTTCGAACGGAAATGCTCTTGTGACCACCTCCAATTATACGGAGTCTGACATATATCGACCGACTATCTATCCTGCTGATTTGGACGCGTTACTAAGAAATTCGTGATAATCCGCGAAAGCAGGGAAAAAAATATAAAAACTACCGGAATTCATCGACAATTCACAAATTTCTTGTGAACGCATAATTTAGCTGACCTGATAAAAATTATTATCGGAAAAGGTGATTTTCCCGGTGAGCATAAGAAAAAAATCCAAAAACGATGGTAGTCGATCAACTCATTAAAAATTTCTTATTGGCAGAAATCTAGGTGACAGGCTAATTTGATGAGCAATTCACAGATTAGTTCTTTTGCTCTCTTGTATCCCAGTATCTGTTTCTTGAATTCAGATTTCAGCACGGCGAAAGAGTTAAAAAGGTTCGAGAGAGGTAATAGAGATTTATTCGTGAAAACAAGAATTTCCTGAATGCCTGAGGTGTTTTTAATAGTAGGTAAGTTGAAATGTAATAACTATTTCGTTTCAGTGTTAGTGATAAAACAATAGAAAGACAAGGAACATCTCGCTAACTCAGCACGATTGAAGTCCATGCGGAAATAAACATAAAGGGGCGGAGCCAGAGTTGAGAAGTACTAATTGGTATAGGGGGTGAGTGTTCTTTCATAGCGTACCATTGCATCATCTTCGACAGATATTTCAAACTAGTAATTTGGTGAAACACAGAATATTCTCTTGATCAATTATGGATACATCAGGCTGTGAAGAATCCAGATATAAAAGATTCGAATGCGGAAAAATTGTGTGCGAAAACAATTTTCATATCAAAACCAACTCCTTCAAATTGTCGGATGAATGTTTCATTTCGAACGGAAATGCTCTTGTGACCACCTCCAATTATACGGAGTCTGACATATATCGACCGACTATCTATCCTGCTGATTTGGACGCGTTACTAAGAAATTCGTGATAATCCGCGAAAGCAGGGAAAAAAATATAAAAACTACCGGAATTCATCGACAATTCACAAATTTCTTGTGAACGCATAATTTAGCTGACCTGATAAAAATTATTATCGGAAAAGGTGATTTTCCCGGTGAGCATAAGAAAAAAATCCAAAAACGATGGTAGTCGATCAACTCATTAAAAATTTCTTATTGGCAGAAATCTAGGTGACAGGCTAATTTGATGAGCAATTCACAGATTAGTTCTTTTGCTCTCTTGTATCCCAGTATCTGTTTCTTGAATTCAGATTTCAGCACGGCGAAAGAGTTAAAAAGGTTCGAGAGAGGTAATAGAGATTTATTCGTGAAAACAAGAATTTCCTGAATGCCTGAGGTGTTTTTAATAGTAGGTAAGTTGAAATGTAATAACTATTTCGTTTCAGTGTTAGTGATAAAACAATAGAAAGACAAGGAACATCTCGCTAACTCAGCACGATTGAAGTCCATGCGGAAATAAACATAAAGGGGCGGAGCCAGAGTTGAGAAGTACTAATTGGTATAGGGGGTGAGTGTTCTTTCATAGCGTACCATTGCATCATCTTCGACAGATATTTCAAACTAGTAATTTGGTGAAACACAGAATATTCTCTTGATCAATTATGGATACATCAGGCTGTGAAGAATCCAGATATAAAAGATTCGAATGCGGAAAAATTGTGTGCGAAAACAATTTTCATATCAAAACCAACTCCTTCAAATTGTCGGATGAATGTTTCATTTCGAACGGAAATGCTCTTGTGACCACCTCCAATTATACGGAGTCTGACATATATCGACCGACTATCTATCCTGCTGATTTGGACGCGTTACTAAGAAATTCGTGATAATCCGCGAAAGCAGGGAAAAAAATATAAAAACTACCGGAATTCATCGACAATTCACAAATTTCTTGTGAACGCATAATTTAGCTGACCTGATAAAAATTATTATCGGAAAAGGTGATTTTCCCGGTGAGCATAAGAAAAAAATCCAAAAACGATGGTAGTCGATCAACTCATTAAAAATTTCTTATTGGCAGAAATCTAGGTGACAGGCTAATTTGATGAGCAATTCACAGATTAGTTCTTTTGCTCTCTTGTATCCCAGTATCTGTTTCTTGAATTCAGATTTCAGCACGGCGAAAGAGTTAAAAAGGTTCGAGAGAGGTAATAGAGATTTATTCGTGAAAACAAGAATTTCCTGAATGCCTGAGGTGTTTTTAATAGTAGGTAAGTTGAAATGTAATAACTATTTCGTTTCAGTGTTAGTGATAAAACAATAGAAAGACAAGGAACATCTCGCTAACTCAGCACGATTGAAGTCCATGCGGAAATAAACATAAAGGGGCGGAGCCAGAGTTGAGAAGTACTAATTGGTATAGGGGGTGAGTGTTCTTTCATAGCGTACCATTGCATCATCTTCGACAGATATTTCAAACTAGTAATTTGGTGAAACACAGAATATTCTCTTGATCAATTATGGATACATCAGGCTGTGAAGAATCCAGATATAAAAGATTCGAATGCGGAAAAATTGTGTGCGAAAACAATTTTCATATCAAAACCAACTCCTTCAAATTGTCGGATGAATGTTTCATTTCGAACGGAAATGCTCTTGTGACCACCTCCAATTATACGGAGTCTGACATATATCGACCGACTATCTATCCTGCTGATTTGGACGCGTTACTAAGAAATTCGTGATAATCCGCGAAAGCAGGGAAAAAAATATAAAAACTACCGGAATTCATCGACAATTCACAAATTTCTTGTGAACGCATAATTTAGCTGACCTGATAAAAATTATTATCGGAAAAGGTGATTTTCCCGGTGAGCATAAGAAAAAAATCCAAAAACGATGGTAGTCGATCAACTCATTAAAAATTTCTTATTGGCAGAAATCTAGGTGACAGGCTAATTTGATGAGCAATTCACAGATTAGTTCTTTTGCTCTCTTGTATCCCAGTATCTGTTTCTTGAATTCAGATTTCAGCACGGCGAAAGAGTTAAAAAGGTTCGAGAGAGGTAATAGAGATTTATTCGTGAAAACAAGAATTTCCTGAATGCCTGAGGTGTTTTTAATAGTAGGTAAGTTGAAATGTAATAACTATTTCGTTTCAGTGTTAGTGATAAAACAATAGAAAGACAAGGAACATCTCGCTAACTCAGCACGATTGAAGTCCATGCGGAAATAAACATAAAGGGGCGGAGCCAGAGTTGAGAAGTACTAATTGGTATAGGGGGTGAGTGTTCTTTCATAGCGTACCATTGCATCATCTTCGACAGATATTTCAAACTAGTAATTTGGTGAAACACAGAATATTCTCTTGATCAATTATGGATACATCAGGCTGTGAAGAATCCAGATATAAAAGATTCGAATGCGGAAAAATTGTGTGCGAAAACAATTTTCATATCAAAACCAACTCCTTCAAATTGTCGGATGAATGTTTCATTTCGAACGGAAATGCTCTTGTGACCACCTCCAATTATACGGAGTCTGACATATATCGACCGACTATCTATCCTGCTGATTTGGACGCGTTACTAAGAAATTCGTGATAATCCGCGAAAGCAGGGAAAAAAATATAAAAACTACCGGAATTCATCGACAATTCACAAATTTCTTGTGAACGCATAATTTAGCTGACCTGATAAAAATTATTATCGGAAAAGGTGATTTTCCCGGTGAGCATAAGAAAAAAATCCAAAAACGATGGTAGTCGATCAACTCATTAAAAATTTCTTATTGGCAGAAATCTAGGTGACAGGCTAATTTGATGAGCAATTCACAGATTAGTTCTTTTGCTCTCTTGTATCCCAGTATCTGTTTCTTGAATTCAGATTTCAGCACGGCGAAAGAGTTAAAAAGGTTCGAGAGAGGTAATAGAGATTTATTCGTGAAAACAAGAATTTCCTGAATGCCTGAGGTGTTTTTAATAGTAGGTAAGTTGAAATGTAATAACTATTTCGTTTCAGTGTTAGTGATAAAACAATAGAAAGACAAGGAACATCTCGCTAACTCAGCACGATTGAAGTCCATGCGGAAATAAACATAAAGGGGCGGAGCCAGAGTTGAGAAGTACTAATTGGTATAGGGGGTGAGTGTTCTTTCATAGCGTACCATTGCATCATCTTCGACAGATATTTCAAACTAGTAATTTGGTGAAACACAGAATATTCTCTTGATCAATTATGGATACATCAGGCTGTGAAGAATCCAGATATAAAAGATTCGAATGCGGAAAAATTGTGTGCGAAAACAATTTTCATATCAAAACCAACTCCTTCAAATTGTCGGATGAATGTTTCATTTCGAACGGAAATGCTCTTGTGACCACCTCCAATTATACGGAGTCTGACATATATCGACCGACTATCTATCCTGCTGATTTGGACGCGTTACTAAGAAATTCGTGATAATCCGCGAAAGCAGGGAAAAAAATATAAAAACTACCGGAATTCATCGACAATTCACAAATTTCTTGTGAACGCATAATTTAGCTGACCTGATAAAAATTATTATCGGAAAAGGTGATTTTCCCGGTGAGCATAAGAAAAAAATCCAAAAACGATGGTAGTCGATCAACTCATTAAAAATTTCTTATTGGCAGAAATCTAGGTGACAGGCTAATTTGATGAGCAATTCACAGATTAGTTCTTTTGCTCTCTTGTATCCCAGTATCTGTTTCTTGAATTCAGATTTCAGCACGGCGAAAGAGTTAAAAAGGTTCGAGAGAGGTAATAGAGATTTATTCGTGAAAACAAGAATTTCCTGAATGCCTGAGGTGTTTTTAATAGTAGGTAAGTTGAAATGTAATAACTATTTCGTTTCAGTGTTAGTGATAAAACAATAGAAAGACAAGGAACATCTCGCTAACTCAGCACGATTGAAGTCCATGCGGAAATAAACATAAAGGGGCGGAGCCAGAGTTGAGAAGTACTAATTGGTATAGGGGGTGAGTGTTCTTTCATAGCGTACCATTGCATCATCTTCGACAGATATTTCAAACTAGTAATTTGGTGAAACACAGAATATTCTCTTGATCAATTATGGATACATCAGGCTGTGAAGAATCCAGATATAAAAGATTCGAATGCGGAAAAATTGTGTGCGAAAACAATTTTCATATCAAAACCAACTCCTTCAAATTGTCGGATGAATGTTTCATTTCGAACGGAAATGCTCTTGTGACCACCTCCAATTATACGGAGTCTGACATATATCGACCGACTATCTATCCTGCTGATTTGGACGCGTTACTAAGAAATTCGTGATAATCCGCGAAAGCAGGGAAAAAAATATAAAAACTACCGGAATTCATCGACAATTCACAAATTTCTTGTGAACGCATAATTTAGCTGACCTGATAAAAATTATTATCGGAAAAGGTGATTTTCCCGGTGAGCATAAGAAAAAAATCCAAAAACGATGGTAGTCGATCAACTCATTAAAAATTTCTTATTGGCAGAAATCTAGGTGACAGGCTAATTTGATGAGCAATTCACAGATTAGTTCTTTTGCTCTCTTGTATCCCAGTATCTGTTTCTTGAATTCAGATTTCAGCACGGCGAAAGAGTTAAAAAGGTTCGAGAGAGGTAATAGAGATTTATTCGTGAAAACAAGAATTTCCTGAATGCCTGAGGTGTTTTTAATAGTAGGTAAGTTGAAATGTAATAACTATTTCGTTTCAGTGTTAGTGATAAAACAATAGAAAGACAAGGAACATCTCGCTAACTCAGCACGATTGAAGTCCATGCGGAAATAAACATAAAGGGGCGGAGCCAGAGTTGAGAAGTACTAATTGGTATAGGGGGTGAGTGTTCTTTCATAGCGTACCATTGCATCATCTTCGACAGATATTTCAAACTAGTAATTTGGTGAAACACAGAATATTCTCTTGATCAATTATGGATACATCAGGCTGTGAAGAATCCAGATATAAAAGATTCGAATGCGGAAAAATTGTGTGCGAAAACAATTTTCATATCAAAACCAACTCCTTCAAATTGTCGGATGAATGTTTCATTTCGAACGGAAATGCTCTTGTGACCACCTCCAATTATACGGAGTCTGACATATATCGACCGACTATCTATCCTGCTGATTTGGACGCGTTACTAAGAAATTCGTGATAATCCGCGAAAGCAGGGAAAAAAATATAAAAACTACCGGAATTCATCGACAATTCACAAATTTCTTGTGAACGCATAATTTAGCTGACCTGATAAAAATTATTATCGGAAAAGGTGATTTTCCCGGTGAGCATAAGAAAAAAATCCAAAAACGATGGTAGTCGATCAACTCATTAAAAATTTCTTATTGGCAGAAATCTAGGTGACAGGCTAATTTGATGAGCAATTCACAGATTAGTTCTTTTGCTCTCTTGTATCCCAGTATCTGTTTCTTGAATTCAGATTTCAGCACGGCGAAAGAGTTAAAAAGGTTCGAGAGAGGTAATAGAGATTTATTCGTGAAAACAAGAATTTCCTGAATGCCTGAGGTGTTTTTAATAGTAGGTAAGTTGAAATGTAATAACTATTTCGTTTCAGTGTTAGTGATAAAACAATAGAAAGACAAGGAACATCTCGCTAACTCAGCACGATTGAAGTCCATGCGGAAATAAACATAAAGGGGCGGAGCCAGAGTTGAGAAGTACTAATTGGTATAGGGGGTGAGTGTTCTTTCATAGCGTACCATTGCATCATCTTCGACAGATATTTCAAACTAGTAATTTGGTGAAACACAGAATATTCTCTTGATCAATTATGGATACATCAGGCTGTGAAGAATCCAGATATAAAAGATTCGAATGCGGAAAAATTGTGTGCGAAAACAATTTTCATATCAAAACCAACTCCTTCAAATTGTCGGATGAATGTTTCATTTCGAACGGAAATGCTCTTGTGACCACCTCCAATTATACGGAGTCTGACATATATCGACCGACTATCTATCCTGCTGATTTGGACGCGTTACTAAGAAATTCGTGATAATCCGCGAAAGCAGGGAAAAAAATATAAAAACTACCGGAATTCATCGACAATTCACAAATTTCTTGTGAACGCATAATTTAGCTGACCTGATAAAAATTATTATCGGAAAAGGTGATTTTCCCGGTGAGCATAAGAAAAAAATCCAAAAACGATGGTAGTCGATCAACTCATTAAAAATTTCTTATTGGCAGAAATCTAGGTGACAGGCTAATTTGATGAGCAATTCACAGATTAGTTCTTTTGCTCTCTTGTATCCCAGTATCTGTTTCTTGAATTCAGATTTCAGCACGGCGAAAGAGTTAAAAAGGTTCGAGAGAGGTAATAGAGATTTATTCGTGAAAACAAGAATTTCCTGAATGCCTGAGGTGTTTTTAATAGTAGGTAAGTTGAAATGTAATAACTATTTCGTTTCAGTGTTAGTGATAAAACAATAGAAAGACAAGGAACATCTCGCTAACTCAGCACGATTGAAGTCCATGCGGAAATAAACATAAAGGGGCGGAGCCAGAGTTGAGAAGTACTAATTGGTATAGGGGGTGAGTGTTCTTTCATAGCGTACCATTGCATCATCTTCGACAGATATTTCAAACTAGTAATTTGGTGAAACACAGAATATTCTCTTGATCAATTATGGATACATCAGGCTGTGAAGAATCCAGATATAAAAGATTCGAATGCGGAAAAATTGTGTGCGAAAACAATTTTCATATCAAAACCAACTCCTTCAAATTGTCGGATGAATGTTTCATTTCGAACGGAAATGCTCTTGTGACCACCTCCAATTATACGGAGTCTGACATATATCGACCGACTATCTATCCTGCTGATTTGGACGCGTTACTAAGAAATTCGTGATAATCCGCGAAAGCAGGGAAAAAAATATAAAAACTACCGGAATTCATCGACAATTCACAAATTTCTTGTGAACGCATAATTTAGCTGACCTGATAAAAATTATTATCGGAAAAGGTGATTTTCCCGGTGAGCATAAGAAAAAAATCCAAAAACGATGGTAGTCGATCAACTCATTAAAAATTTCTTATTGGCAGAAATCTAGGTGACAGGCTAATTTGATGAGCAATTCACAGATTAGTTCTTTTGCTCTCTTGTATCCCAGTATCTGTTTCTTGAATTCAGATTTCAGCACGGCGAAAGAGTTAAAAAGGTTCGAGAGAGGTAATAGAGATTTATTCGTGAAAACAAGAATTTCCTGAATGCCTGAGGTGTTTTTAATAGTAGGTAAGTTGAAATGTAATAACTATTTCGTTTCAGTGTTAGTGATAAAACAATAGAAAGACAAGGAACATCTCGCTAACTCAGCACGATTGAAGTCCATGCGGAAATAAACATAAAGGGGCGGAGCCAGAGTTGAGAAGTACTAATTGGTATAGGGGGTGAGTGTTCTTTCATAGCGTACCATTGCATCATCTTCGACAGATATTTCAAACTAGTAATTTGGTGAAACACAGAATATTCTCTTGATCAATTATGGATACATCAGGCTGTGAAGAATCCAGATATAAAAGATTCGAATGCGGAAAAATTGTGTGCGAAAACAATTTTCATATCAAAACCAACTCCTTCAAATTGTCGGATGAATGTTTCATTTCGAACGGAAATGCTCTTGTGACCACCTCCAATTATACGGAGTCTGACATATATCGACCGACTATCTATCCTGCTGATTTGGACGCGTTACTAAGAAATTCGTGATAATCCGCGAAAGCAGGGAAAAAAATATAAAAACTACCGGAATTCATCGACAATTCACAAATTTCTTGTGAACGCATAATTTAGCTGACCTGATAAAAATTATTATCGGAAAAGGTGATTTTCCCGGTGAGCATAAGAAAAAAATCCAAAAACGATGGTAGTCGATCAACTCATTAAAAATTTCTTATTGGCAGAAATCTAGGTGACAGGCTAATTTGATGAGCAATTCACAGATTAGTTCTTTTGCTCTCTTGTATCCCAGTATCTGTTTCTTGAATTCAGATTTCAGCACGGCGAAAGAGTTAAAAAGGTTCGAGAGAGGTAATAGAGATTTATTCGTGAAAACAAGAATTTCCTGAATGCCTGAGGTGTTTTTAATAGTAGGTAAGTTGAAATGTAATAACTATTTCGTTTCAGTGTTAGTGATAAAACAATAGAAAGACAAGGAACATCTCGCTAACTCAGCACGATTGAAGTCCATGCGGAAATAAACATAAAGGGGCGGAGCCAGAGTTGAGAAGTACTAATTGGTATAGGGGGTGAGTGTTCTTTCATAGCGTACCATTGCATCATCTTCGACAGATATTTCAAACTAGTAATTTGGTGAAACACAGAATATTCTCTTGATCAATTATGGATACATCAGGCTGTGAAGAATCCAGATATAAAAGATTCGAATGCGGAAAAATTGTGTGCGAAAACAATTTTCATATCAAAACCAACTCCTTCAAATTGTCGGATGAATGTTTCATTTCGAACGGAAATGCTCTTGTGACCACCTCCAATTATACGGAGTCTGACATATATCGACCGACTATCTATCCTGCTGATTTGGACGCGTTACTAAGAAATTCGTGATAATCCGCGAAAGCAGGGAAAAAAATATAAAAACTACCGGAATTCATCGACAATTCACAAATTTCTTGTGAACGCATAATTTAGCTGACCTGATAAAAATTATTATCGGAAAAGGTGATTTTCCCGGTGAGCATAAGAAAAAAATCCAAAAACGATGGTAGTCGATCAACTCATTAAAAATTTCTTATTGGCAGAAATCTAGGTGACAGGCTAATTTGATGAGCAATTCACAGATTAGTTCTTTTGCTCTCTTGTATCCCAGTATCTGTTTCTTGAATTCAGATTTCAGCACGGCGAAAGAGTTAAAAAGGTTCGAGAGAGGTAATAGAGATTTATTCGTGAAAACAAGAATTTCCTGAATGCCTGAGGTGTTTTTAATAGTAGGTAAGTTGAAATGTAATAACTATTTCGTTTCAGTGTTAGTGATAAAACAATAGAAAGACAAGGAACATCTCGCTAACTCAGCACGATTGAAGTCCATGCGGAAATAAACATAAAGGGGCGGAGCCAGAGTTGAGAAGTACTAATTGGTATAGGGGGTGAGTGTTCTTTCATAGCGTACCATTGCATCATCTTCGACAGATATTTCAAACTAGTAATTTGGTGAAACACAGAATATTCTCTTGATCAATTATGGATACATCAGGCTGTGAAGAATCCAGATATAAAAGATTCGAATGCGGAAAAATTGTGTGCGAAAACAATTTTCATATCAAAACCAACTCCTTCAAATTGTCGGATGAATGTTTCATTTCGAACGGAAATGCTCTTGTGACCACCTCCAATTATACGGAGTCTGACATATATCGACCGACTATCTATCCTGCTGATTTGGACGCGTTACTAAGAAATTCGTGATAATCCGCGAAAGCAGGGAAAAAAATATAAAAACTACCGGAATTCATCGACAATTCACAAATTTCTTGTGAACGCATAATTTAGCTGACCTGATAAAAATTATTATCGGAAAAGGTGATTTTCCCGGTGAGCATAAGAAAAAAATCCAAAAACGATGGTAGTCGATCAACTCATTAAAAATTTCTTATTGGCAGAAATCTAGGTGACAGGCTAATTTGATGAGCAATTCACAGATTAGTTCTTTTGCTCTCTTGTATCCCAGTATCTGTTTCTTGAATTCAGATTTCAGCACGGCGAAAGAGTTAAAAAGGTTCGAGAGAGGTAATAGAGATTTATTCGTGAAAACAAGAATTTCCTGAATGCCTGAGGTGTTTTTAATAGTAGGTAAGTTGAAATGTAATAACTATTTCGTTTCAGTGTTAGTGATAAAACAATAGAAAGACAAGGAACATCTCGCTAACTCAGCACGATTGAAGTCCATGCGGAAATAAACATAAAGGGGCGGAGCCAGAGTTGAGAAGTACTAATTGGTATAGGGGGTGAGTGTTCTTTCATAGCGTACCATTGCATCATCTTCGACAGATATTTCAAACTAGTAATTTGGTGAAACACAGAATATTCTCTTGATCAATTATGGATACATCAGGCTGTGAAGAATCCAGATATAAAAGATTCGAATGCGGAAAAATTGTGTGCGAAAACAATTTTCATATCAAAACCAACTCCTTCAAATTGTCGGATGAATGTTTCATTTCGAACGGAAATGCTCTTTTTTTTTTTTTTTTTTATAAGTCCATACATGAACGTCATAATTCAAATTTCTGATTTTTTGGTGTTCTTCGGCTAGAATCGGTCAGACTTGAAAACTGCTTCCAATTTCTTCAACCCCCTCATCATATTAAGGCTGTCTCTTACCCTTTTTTCCATACATAACACTCATAATTTCAATCAATTTCTGGATATTTCTCGGAGAACTTCGAAGTTTGCTTCCACGACCCCTCCCCTACCTCCCACCTACCCTCGTCACCTTATTTTCACTCCAGGACAGATAACCTCGATAACGAACCAAGCGAGCAACAGGAACGGGACGTGCGGATGCACCGCCTAAACACATTATAAAAATGAATACACGGCAAGAAAAGAATACCAGGTACGGAGCGGGGAGGGACACCCCAGCCCGGTAGGCTCGATGTGCTGCACAGGCATCGACAGACCGAGATCAAGCGACTGTGTAGCCCCAAGGAGCCCCCGAGCCGTGGACGCTGATATTGCCTTTCGAGGTCGCCGTAATGATAGGACTGACAACCAGCAAGAGAGTGAGTATAATTCTAATAGCACCCAAGTCATTTTTAGAAACATCATGGACAAGATTACACCACCATCCGTAATAGAGAAGGGTACCAGAAACAACCAAATACTAGCAACCAAGTATAAGGAAGAATGGGGGAACATAACAATCAAACAAGAAATGAGATCTAAAGAACAAGGGAAAAAGGATTGACTCATGAAAGTAGACCAAGCACTTATCTAATGGAAGCAAAGAAAATCCTACTGAATAAAACAGAAATACAAGTTAGCACATCTATAAAAGCTGATACCCAAAATCGACCGTACAAGAGGAAGAGGACAAACAGCGAAAACCAACGAAAAAGTACGAAGAGGAGGAAGCAAGAAGAAGGCTACAAACGCAAGAGTAAGTATAACAATAACAGACGAATCATTTTCAGAAACATAAAGAGGAATACCACAATAGCAAGCCTCAAAGAACAAGGTATTCAATACAATCACGAATTAGCCAGAAGATTCAGAAAGGAATGGAACAACATGATATTCATATAGAATAGAATAGTTTATTCGTCCTGAAAGACATTTAATAATGTATAGGACATGTAATTGATAACTAAGCTAAAGAATATCATTTAGATATTCTTCTACACTATAATAACATTTTTCTAATAATATAGTTTTCACAGATTTACGAAATTTTAATATGTTCAAAGGTTTCAAGTTATTTGACAATTTATTGTACAATTTAATACATTGATACAAGGGTGACCTCTCAAATTTGCTTGTGTTATGGTTAGGAACCGATAAGATATGCTGGTTTCTTGTACCATAAGTATGGAAACCGGACAAGTTGGCAAACTTCTGTTCATTTTGTTTGACATAGAGAAGAATTTTATGAATATAAATACATGTAAGTGTCAATATTTCATGCTTCATAAACTCTGGTTTACAGAACGATCTGTTATTTATTGCAAATATCATTCTCAAAATACGTTTTTGTGCCACAAATATTCTTTGCAACTCACTCGAAGCACCCCAGATCTCAATATTGTAAGTTAGATGACTATAAACCATACTGTAGTAGACTGATATTAAAGCACTGAGTGGAAGCGAACTCCTAAGTCTACTGATAGCATAGTTAGAAGGAGAGATTTTTTTACTAAGATATTCGATGTGGTCAGTCCATCGCAATCTACTGTCAACCACTAGACCCAAGAATTTAGCTGAGTCTGTAGAGACAAGAACGTCCAAACCACAATTAAGGGTTAGAAGAGGGCTTTGCCTCAATTCAAATTTAATTAGTTCTGTTTATTCAACGTTTAAAATGAGTCTGTTAGTGTGACACCAAGTTTTGAATTGTTCTACAAGAATTTCACAGAGACTAACAAGCTCGCCCACACTCTTTGCTTTTACAAGAAATGATGTGTCGTCGACAAATATAATAATTTTTCCTGCTGCAATATAATGAGGTAGATCACAGATCAGAGCACAGCGTGCCGTTAACGGAAAGAACCAATTTGCCGGAGTTTCTGTTTTTTTCTACCAGTTTCCTGGTTCACAATATTCCACACAGCTCTGTTCTTGTTGTTGGAACTCATAATGATATTCTCATGATAACGAGATTTATGATCTCTCACGAAATTTTTGTAATTCGATTTGGCATTTTTATAAAGTAACGATGTTTCAGCAGTTTTCAAGTTTGCTTGGAGCCAATATAAGTTTTTCAATTCATTACTTGCAGTCCTTATCATCGGTGATATCCAGCTTTTTGATCGGATATTATTTGTTGTCTTATGAATTGTTAAGGGGCAGCAAAAATCAATACAATCCGAGATTATATTAATGAAATTTTGGAAAAGTGTATTTACATCAGAGGTCTGATAAATTCCATCAAAAGAGGTTTCGACAATCTTTTCGGTTAATTTGAGAAGATTTCCATTCGAAATATTTCTATATTTTATAATCTTAGGTATATATTGTCCAACTTGTCAATATCGTTCGTGAAATAATCTAACAGAAAGACACTATGGTCTCCAAAAGGAGGTGGGAATAAACGTGCGAGTCGAGCGATGTGACACTCTGAACCGAATGCGAATTAATCGTGAGCAATAGTGAGATAATTTGAGACAATTACAGGGAGTTCAAGTTAAGTTGGTGCTCTGTCTCTTGATGCATGCAGTGTTTCTGTTTTTTTTTTCCTTTCTGCTACGAGAGTACGTAATTTATATCTGAAATTTGAATGATTTCCATCAGAATATAGTATCGGATATTTTATCGTTATCACAATAAACAGAAACTCCATATCTGCCTGATATTGTATCAGTATCTTCGCAGACTGAAATCTAAGGCGATTATACACTGTCAGACAATTAAATGATTTACAAGGGCTCTACCAGTGCACACTGATAATGGCTGGAAAAAAGCAGGTATGCAGAGGCTGCTCAGAGAGCATTAACAAAAATCATTATGCTATTAAATGTTCTGGAACGTGCTCTAGATGGTATCACGAGAAATATTCGTTACTGAGGAAGGAAGAATGTGCCTCTTTTATAAATAAAACCAATGAGGAAAAATGGTGGTGTAAAAACTGCTCAAAGTCACAAGACAAAGACGTAGATGAAGAAGAAGTAATAATGATACCTGTGTCTTCTAAAACCGAAAGTGCGGAACCACCGGATCCAATGATGCGCGAGATTCTGCGGCAGTTGCAGCAAATGAATAATAAATTAGGCACCTTTGAAGAGTCTGTACGATACAATAGGGATATGCTGGACGATATGAAAAGATCAATGTCCAAGATAATTCAAGAGAATAAAAAACTGAAAAGAGACAAGGAAACCTTGAAGAGAAAAGTTTCGAGTCTGGAGGAGGAAGTAAGGATGATTAGGCAAACAGTGGATAAGGAGGATTACTTAGAACGAGCAAACAAAGCTATCATAGTGGGTCTGCCAACAGATGATGAAGGGGATAAAGGTAACGTAATGAGTGTACTGAAAAAATTGGAGGTCCCCCCCAGGAAAATGATTTTGAGTGCAAGGCAATACCAGGGAAGCGTGGTCTGGTGTTGGTTAAGTTTACTAGGGAAGGAGCTAAAAAGCAGCTGCTTAGAAGGAAGAAGGAAATCGGAAAAATGGATCTGCTGGATTGTGGAATAGGTACCAGGAGGGGTAACATATATGTGAATGAGGACCTGCCCCCTGCCATTAGGAGACTCTATCAGAAGGCCAGAGAATTGCGTAAGCATGGTTTCAAGTATGTGTGGTGTAAGAATGGACAAGTGTTCGTCAGAAAAACCGACCAAAGTAATATTATTAAAATAGGTTATGAGGGTCAAATAAGTGAAATGATAACTCAAACTGATGAAAAAGAATAAAATTGGTATATTGTTGATTGAAATTTATTTGAGTATATAGTATCATAATGGCTACTTCTGTATGTGTGGGGCATATCAACGCCCGATCGCTGTTACCAAGTTTAGGTGAATTAGAAGGTTTTGTTTCTGACAAAAATTTTGATGTAATTGGAATATCGGAGACTTGGCTTAGTAAATATATAGGGTCAAATACCATAATACTTCCGGAGTACAATTTTGAAAGGCAGGATCGTGACGGACGTGGTGGGGGAGTCGGCCTTTATATTAGGAACTGTTATCAATATAAAGTGATACGCGATAAAATTACGGGGAATAATGATTTCGAACAAATCTGGTTGAGAGTATCGTTCAATGAAACATCATTTGTTTTGGGATGCATATACCGAGCACCAAACTATGTGACTTTCCAGTTTCTTTTGTCACTGGAGGAGGTTTTAATGACAGTAAGCGTATTAACAAAAAATGTACTGATTGTGGGTGACTTCAACATTAACTACATAAATTTACTCTCTAAAGAGGTGATACAATTGAACAACATATTAGAATCTTTTAATCTATCACAGGTTGTTGTCAACCCAACTCGCATTACGCCGGCCACAAGTACACTCATTGACCTTATCATTGTATCGAACAATGTTGATGTTGTCGCGGTTGACACTATCCCAGCGCTTGCATCCTCCTATCATGAGTTTGTGTCATGCCAGATATCAGTACCCTCGACCAGGATAAATATCAAATTTGTTGAATATAGAAACCTAAATGGTATTGATGCGCGGCAGTTTTCGTATGACCTCCAATCCATTCCATGGCGCAACATTTATGATTGTGCGAACATAGATGAAAAAGTTAATTTCATTAATGAAAACATCCCTGCATTATTGGACCTACATGCTCCGAAAAGACGAGTTATAATAACTAAGACAAAATTCCAACCCTGGTTAAAAAATGTCGGGCAATTGATGAGGATGAGGGATAGAGCTCTAACGAAATACAAAAAGAAACCCACGGATTCTAATAGAACATACTGTATATCATTGGGAAATTTGACAAATAAATCTATAGAAAATGAAAAAAAAGCCTTTTTCGTGGCAAGATTAGGTTCCTCTCGTAATCTTTGGCGGGAGTTGAATAGATACTGTGAGAGAATAAGTAGGGCAACTTCAGATTTACCGGGGGCATTGGGGGACGCGGATGCGGTCAATTATTCCTTTGTTTCGTCAACTCCTCAAGCAAAAAACATATCTATAGAACTCTTGAAATATTATACGGAGAACATAAAGGAATCTCTCACCACTACATTTGAATTCAGAACAATATCGGAAAGCAACGTCCTCAGGATAATCACTAAATTAAAATCACACGCTTCGGCGGTTGACGGGATAAATATCGATGTGATAAATTTATGTTGTCCATACATTGTTCCTTATCTAACGCATGTGATGAATTTTGGTCTACAGAATTCGATATTTCCTAATATGTTGAAGAATGCAGTCATCGTTCCTATTCCAAAAAAAACCCAACCCCACTGAATGTAAAGACTTGAGACCTGTTAGTATTTTGCCGTGCATGGCAAAGATTTTGGAACGTGCAATGTATGAGCAACTGGTAGAATACATAGAAGGCAATAACATCTTGCCAACTACGCAATCTGGGTTTCGAAAAGGTCACGACTGCTCAACGGCTCTCATGAATGTCTGCGATGACATTTTTTGCGCAATGGACTCCGGTGAAATAGGTGTATTGGTACTCCTCGATTTCTCCCGTGCTTTTGACACTATCTGCCATGAAATTCTTTTCTCTATCTTACACTTTGTGGGCCTCAGTGATGCAGCTATCCATCTGTTTAAAAGTTTCATGGCCGAACGAAAATAATGTGTAAAGGTTGGCAACAAAACATCGACTGAACTTACAATCCGCTATGGAGTCCCGCAGGGGTCATTTTGAGCCCTTTGCTCTATGCTCTATATGCGGCTAGTCTTCATGGTGGTATACAATTATGTAAAGTACAATACTACGCAGACGACACGCAGCTGTACCTGACGAGCTCACCGGACCGTATTCAGGCAACATGCGACTCCATCAATGCTAATCTGAAGAGATTCAAGGATTTGTCTCTTGCTCATCATTTACACCTGAACCCCCTCAAAAGTTATGTTATACTATTAGGCTCAAAAAAACACATTGATAGAGTGAAAGACCGAGTACATATGAAAATCGAGGACGATACCTTGAGTATTAAAGAGGATGTAGCAAATTTGGGCCTTGTATTCGACGCGCAGATGAGATTTCACAAACATATTACACATTGTGTGCAGAAAGCATTTGTGAACCTCAAATTAATCTACACTAACCGACATGTTCTGCCAGAAAAAACAAAAAAGAAGCTCTGCGAGTCCCTTGTGCTCTTCAGGTTCACCCACTCTAACGTAGTTTACGCAAACAGTTCAACACAGTACGACAAACGGAGAATACAAAGGGTGCAAAATTCATGCCTGAGACTAATATATGGAATCAGAAAATTTGAAAGAATTTCTCATAAGCTCAAGGATGCGGGCTGGTTGAACATGGAGAACAATCGTAAAATGCGTCAGGCATGCCTCTTTCATAAGATTATTATGAATAAATCCCCGCCGTATTTATACAACAGAATTATATTCAGATCGCATGTACAGGGTGATTCATTTATCTTGGTAACCCCAATTTTCTCGAAAACGCCCGAATATTTTTTCATTCTGTGAATGGCGTTTTGAACAAGTCAATGTCGACTTGAGATGCGCATAAAAATCTGCGGAATAAATAAAGACGCCAGGCGTCGCGGCGCTATCAAAAATTTTTTCTCCAGGGACATACCTTTTTTATCATGTCATTCGAAAGATAATTTAATTTTGAACTTTTTTTTCGAATACAATTTTTATCCATTTCTTACCGTCAGCGATCTGCAGCGTGTTTTATTTTGATTCTATTCCATTTATTTTTTTTCTGTATTGTGGTAGTATGTCTTGATTTGGAGACATAGATATGATTTTATGCCTTGAATTCAAGGAGGCAAATTTTCTAAACAATCTAACTCTTTTAATAAGATCAAATATATGGATACAGTAAGATGGGGTTCCATGTCACAACGCTGCCATTGTGAAGAGATATTGAGATTCTAAAATGAATGGACCCTTAAATTTTGTCCAAAGTGACTTATGATGAAATATTGAGATGATATAACTTGTGTATGGATCATAATGGCTTGATGACTTGAATTTGATTATGTTCCGTAAAATGACGGAGGCTCTGTAACTATTTTTCTATTATTTTATTCATTAAATATTATATCTTATAATAATAAACATTTTTTTTTTCAATAACAAACGAGAAATTTCGAATCATATGTTCTATATACCGGCCATTATGATTCATACATAAGTTATTCCATTACTTTGGTCAAAATAAAAGGGTCCACTTGGGCACATGCGTTTCTTATCTTAATTTTCAAATAGTCCAAGTTATTAGAATCAGTTGGTATACCATATATTCAAAGGGACCCCTCAGAAAGTAATCCATGAGCGTTAGGTCTGGCGATATCTGATGGGTCCATTGGTTTCAATCCATTTTTTTCCGAATTCTTGATCTAAATATCTCTTGAGAATGGCAGCGTGGTGGCATGAAGCCCCATCTTGCTGTAGCCAAATATTTCATCTTATTTGAAGGAGCACATTGACCTGAAAACTAGCCATCTTGAATTCAAATCACAAAATCACATCTATGTCTCTAAATAAAGGCATACTACCACAATACAGAAAAAAATAAATGGAATAGAATCAATATAAAACACGCTGCAGATCGCTAACGGTTAGAAATCGATAAAAATTGTATTCGAAAACAAAATTCGGAATGAAATTATCTTTCGAATGACATGATAAAAAAGGTATGTCCCTGGAGAAAAAATTTTTGATAGCGCCTCGACGCCTGGCGTCTTTATTTATTCCGCAGATTTTTATGCACATCTCAAGTCGACATTGACTTGTTCAAAACGCCAGTCACAGAATGAAAAAATTTTCGGACGTTTTCGAATAAATTGGGGTTACCAAGATAAGTGAATCACCCTGTACATAACATCAACATCAGAACGAAAGGACTACTGACTCCTCCCTCACATAGAACGGCGTATTTTGAAAGGAGTTTTTCGTACAACATTGCTCGTGTATATAATGCGCTTCCGCACCACGTCAGGTCGCTTACGCGGGGGGTATCTTTCAAAAAGGAAATGTTTAAATATTACTTTGCCTTACAGTGTGAAGTATAGAATATCTGTTCGGTCTCTGATCTTCTGTCTTTCGTATCCTCGACTTCTATTGTTTATTGTTTCGTTATTCTTGTTTTAATTCTTTTGTAATCGGCTCGATATAGTTAAGTATCACATAATGTGTACATGGTTAAGTAGAGCAGGGCGGACTTCTCTTGCAGTGGTCCAACCTGGACTTCGCCATTTTTCACAAGGAACAATACTTATTACCTAAATAAAATTGTCAACTAACTCAAACTGTAAATTGTGGAAAATAGAGTCATTATTATTATTATTATTATTATTATTTGGTCAGATCTACAGTTGTGACAATATAGTCAACTTTAGTACAGGATGTATGACCTACCATGTTCGTAAAAATGCGAGTTGGAGAGAGTGAAGTGGTCTTCAAAAGAAAACAATTGAATAGATCATCAAGCAAAAGTTAATGAACTTAATGCACAAATACTCTTTCGCTCAGTGGTTAGTTTCACTGCACAGCACTCACACACTAGTTCCTCTGACATATTGGACACTTTCAAATCCTTAGCATCAATGCCATTCTTTGAAAATATTGCAGTACCTCCGTGCTCCCGTGTTGGACGACAGAAACTTGTGACTCGTTGATAGCCAGGAAATTGCACAATCTTAATAGAATCTTCGTTGCACCAATGTTCCACAATGCAAACAATATCTGGACTTTTTTCTACCAACAGTATCAAAATTCTATCAATCTTATTCATAATTGACTGGACATTCAGATGAAGTATTCTCAATCTTAGAACACTCTCATCTAAGAGCTCAGATCTTTTGCTCTGCGCTGGTAAAAATTATGAATACAAGATCTATTGGTCTAGTGTTCTTGTACCTTCACTTTGTCGATTTCAGTCATAGGAATGAGAACTTTAAATGATGAGTAGCTCTCAGGAAAACGTGAATTCAGAGCTTCACATTTAACATCCGAAAATGATTTTAATAGAAATTTGTTGAGGTCTTCTGTTTTAGTATCCGGCTTTAAATTCGAAACATGCAGGGCTTTGTTTTTCATTATACCTTCTACATTTGCAGGACCTGAGTAATTGCCTACGACTAATGCTCGTTGTTTTCTTTCTTTTACTCTTTTGTGTGAGACCTGCTTCCAACCAGATTCATCATCACTTGTTGATGGAATGTTGAGTTTCGGGATTTTAATGTTTGTAGTTTTAAATTTTTCATTCTCAACAGAAATGTCGTTTGCGCTCTAATGTACATCTGCTGGGGGAACAGGAACTGTGAGGTCGTGTGCGGTTAAAGAGGATTCCACGTTCAGATTATGACCAACACAAGCATATGTTAACATGAAGATGGGGAATTCCTTATTGTCTGGAGTCATGTGTTGACGACTTTTTTTGTTGCTGTGATTAGATATTATTTCATCTTTCTCGATATATATATATTCTTATGAAAAGGAGAGCTAAAATAATACATTAAATGTTGAAACAAAAAGTACCTTTCTCGATGATTTTTTCTTCCAAAACAGAGATTTTTTACTTGAGTAGTTTTGAATTTTCGATTAATAATTTGTTCTTACTCTCAAGTTCGAAAATTATTTTCAACATCAGTTCTTGTGTTAAAGAATTAGTATTAACAAGAGGCTCATCTAGCTTCGGCAATGGAAAAGCAACTTTATCCTCGTTCGTACTGAGACATGATGGTGACGAGACAAAATAATTGTCACAACATTTTCCAATTTTAGATCTACAACTGTTGTGGTACACTCCATCACAAAGGTGTCGTCTTAGATAGGTCATGTTCACGTGAGCTCCTGAATAATTGAATATTGAAGAGTTCCTCGAATACTCATTTCGAAAAATTTTGCACAATAGTGTTCCTAAAGTTTGTGTGAATAGAACAGTGCCAGTTTACTTCATCTCGTTCAATTTTATAAGATATATTCTCATTTCATTATGGTTTTAACAAATCAACAGCGATCTGATGTGAAAGAAATCATTGAAACATGCTATAAAGACAAGGATTTCTTGGCGTCCTTGGCGAAATGTGTAGCCGACCTTGTTATCAAACAGCTGACGCCTATATTAGACGAATTATACTCGAAATCAGCTGATTTGGAGTCGAAGTTGAATGACCTTCAAAATGAAAACAATTTTCTGAAAAGGAGGATGAATACGATGGAGCAGCACCAAAAATTGAAAAGTTTAAGTCTTATCGGTGTTCCACAGGCGAAAGATGAAAATATAACTGACGTGGTTAGAGATCTATTCGACAAGAAACTGAAATTAAAAGATTTAAGTATAGACCAAAGCTATAGAATGAATGGTAAAAATAGAAAGAAACCGAATAAGAACACAGAAAGTCCTGTTATAGTCCATTTTATTAGTAAAAATGATCGCGATATGGTACTTAAACATAAAAGTAAATTCAAGAACTCTAATATCTTTGCAGTCGAGGATCTGACCACCCACAGTTATAACTTGCTGATTGCTTGTAAGAAAAAGTATGGTATCAAGAATGCATGGACCCGTAATGGACATGTTTATATTCGTAATGGAGAAAGAATCAAATTGATGGGGTGCTTCGAGGAATTGGAGAATAACGTCGATGTGGAATGATGGGAGCAAGCGAGCATGGTGTATCTACTCTATAAGCGTAAAGTCAAAAATTTTCGTTGAAATTGGGGTTATATGATAAGTAGTTTATTTTTTGTTTTTCGGTTTTTGAATAGAACTAATTCATTGTCTTGATCTATTCATAACTTCTACTCTACTGAAGTTTCACCTTGTAAATATACAACTAGCCATTTTTTTTTTGTTGTAGCTTCATTAAATGATTGCTCATGGAAACCTTTAGCTGATAGTTATGCACTTGTTTTTTATCTCTTCCGGAATATACGACTGAGTGAATGGTTGACTCTTGTGAAAATGTAGTTTGCGCTCACCTGAACGTAAGATCACTTCTTTCAAATTTTGTAGAATTCAAAGCATACTTTGAACAATATAACTTTGATTTGTTTGCTCTGACTGAAACATGGCTGGACGGTGATCCGGACGAATCTGTATTTATTGGTGGTTATGATTTAGTCAGGAATGATCGCTGTACGAGGGGAGGAGGTACGGCAGTTTATATTAGAACCTCATTGAAATATAGAATTGTTCATTTGGATCTTGAGTTGGAGAATACATGCATTGCAGTAACGGTTTTGGAACAGGTATTTTTATTCTGTGTTTTATATAAACCACCGAAAATCGATGGCAAGTTGAACACACAAATTTTATTCAATGATATAGAGGACCTTGTCCTAAAATCTGTTCCAATTACAGACAAACTCGTAATCGTCGGTGATATGAATGTTGATGTCTCAAAAAACACAAAGCCAGAATGCATCAAATATATTGATACACTAAATGCATTTGATTTGTCACAGCTGGTTGGGGAGTATACACGGGGTGATGCAATTCTCGATCACATTATCACGAATAAAATGGATTTAATATCAGGAATTCAGGTGGTTGGATATCATTGCAGTGATCACGATATTGTGAAGTTCTCAATCGATATTCCCTTCAAAGCTAAATATCGGGAATGTAAACGGTACAGAGATTTTAGCAGCTTTTCTATCGAATGCTTTCATAGATCACTTGAAACTGCGAGATTGGATGAAATTTTCAGAATTCGTAACATTGATGAAAAGATCTCATATCTAAACGAAGCTCTGACTGGACTATTCGATCATCATGCCCTGTTGTTACGCGACGTATAACGAGACAGCCCGCGCCGTGGTTAACCTCTGATATAAGGGACCTCATGAAATCCAGAAATAAAATAAAGAGCAAGTTTAGGAAGTCCAAAAACCAAGAACACTGGATTTCATATAAAGCACTGCGTAATTTGATAAATATGAAAATTGAAAAAGCTAAAACGAACTATTTCACTGAATCTCTATCTAAAAAGAATCCAGGACAAATCTGGAAAGAACTGCAACATCTAAATATAGGTAAAAAAAGATCGAAAGAAATTCCTGCAGAATTGCAGAATGTCGGTATGTTGAATGAATATTTTATTAACTGTATACCAAAAACAGATGAGAACGCCTCACGTGATATGGTTAAATTTTACATGAATGTTCAATTTTGTGAAATCTCTGAGAAGAAATCTTTTTCAATTATTGATGAGTGCAGATTAATCACTTTAATTAAAGAAATAAAACCACAATCGACAGGAATGGATGGTATAAGTATACCTATGATAAGTGCTGCCCTTTCATTCACAAATATCTGCTGCATGTTGTTAATTGTTGTATTGTTCAAAATTATTTTCCAACTGCCTGGAAGGAAGATATGATAATACCGAAACTAAAAACTAATAATGCTAAAGAATGTAGAGATCTCCGACCAATAAGTATCCTTCCAGCAATGTCCAAAATACTCGAAAAGGTTCTGAATTATCAAATAAGGGAGCACTTAGAAAAATTCAATATCGTACCGGAGAGTCAATCTGGTTTTCGTAGCGTTTTTAGCTGAACAACTTCCCTACTGAATATAACGGATGATATACTGACGGCAACTGACCGGGGTTTCGTTACGGCTCTTGTACTGCTTGATTATACCAAAGCTTTTGATACACTTTCTCATCAGTTGTTGTTTGCTATTTTACATTTTGTGGGCTTATCGAAGGAGGCAATTACCATTATTTAAAGTTATCTAACGGGGAGAAGTCAGCGAGTAAGAATAGGGGATGAGATCTCAAGTCCCTGCACTGTTGCGGTTGGCGTCCCTCAGGGATCCATACTAGGTCCACTTCTGTACATTTTGTATACCCACTACTTCAGTCACTATTTAAAATTTTGCAATGTTCAGTTCTACGCGGATGATACACAGATTTACTACAGTTTTCACAGTGATATGATTGAGGAAGGTGTAGCAAGAATAAATGAAGATTTAGAAAGCATTATCAGGATTTCAGTTTCACACCATCTGACAATAAATCCGAACAAATCAAGGGCGATATTTTTCGGTAATGAGTCCATTTGTTATGTACTCAGTGAATCCGCGGTTTTTTGGATAGGCAACGAAAAAATACCCATTGTAAGGGAGGTTTGCAACTTGGGACTCTGGATGGATAACACTTTTCGTTACCGCGTGAACATCGGAAAATGTATACAAAAATCGATCTATGGTCTCCGCCTTCTGTACCCCCATAGGAAGTCTTTACCACTGGCTCTAAAAAGAAACCTATGTAATGCAATAGTTTTGTCTCCGTATAATTACTGTTCCCAGGTGTTTTTTTCCGGTCTGGACCGTGAGACAGTCTATAAAGTTCAAAAAGTTCAAAATTCATGTCTCAGATTCATCTACGGCATTAGAAAGTTTGAATACATAAGTCACAAACTCAAAGACGCTAATTGGCTGAATATGGGAAATAGATTTGAAATGGCTGCTCTCGTTTTGTACCATCGTATTATTAATGAAAAAAAACCTCCATATCTCTATAGGAAAATTACGTTTCGCTCAGATGTTCATAATTTGAATACAAGAGGTAGGGGACTTATTTCCCCTTCACCCCGTAGGCTGGTTCTTTATGAGAGATCGTTCACTTACTCTATTTATAAGTACTACAATCCTTATGTTCACTTTGCATCTTCATCGCTCGCCTCATTCAAAAGATATGTTTTCCGAAAGTTGTTCAGCGGACAGGTGGCGCCGGCGGCTCTTTAAATAAACTTGGTTGTGTTGTTGTTGATGTTCTGTATTACGCTTTATTTTCGAGGAATTGGTATATTTTCTGTATAACTCTTTTTTAGTATTTCATAAGACACATTGTTTTTCTGGTTTACTCCATTTGTCTTCACAGGGTTTGAGTGGTAGAACAGGGGGTGAATAACCCATCTGAACTCCACCCTGAGATTGAATTTGTGAAAATTTGTTTTGTATTTTCTGTAACTGAATTGTAATGACCAAATTCAATAAAGGCCTATTATTATTATTATTATTATTAAATACTACTACTTTCACAAGACTTTCTTGCAATAAGAGCATTTGTAATTAGTCGATTGGGTTTGATCATTAGGAGACATCATCACATGCGTTTGCGACAACATTCGACACTCGAATGTGTATACAGGGTGAGTCTTTGACTTGTACATATATTTTAACCATAGATTCCTGAGGTCAAAAGAAACACATTTTTCCTCTACCATTTTTTCCAATTCGTCTTGGTTCAAAAGATACAAGCTGTTGAAAATTCATAAAAAAATGTTATTTTCGAATATATCTCGTGAATGATTTCATCGAATGAAATGACTTTTGGAGTATAGTTTTTCAGAAGTGTACTAATCTGCCCCGTATACAAAATTCCACCTACCTCTGCCAGTTTCACTATTATGACCATCACATGCCAAGAATACACCAGAAATTTAAAGAGTCTAATTATAAACAGTAAATTTAATATGATTGTATGAATATTTAACAATTTTGGAATATAAAAGTGTTCCTCATATTTTCTTGTAAAATGCGCCGTTTACGAGTAATTCGACATTGAAAGAAGAAAAAATTCTGAGAAATCCAAAATATTGGGTATCTTGTCTGAATGCAACTCTGTTGAAAATTTTATTATAATTAATATTCCTATTATTATTATTATTATTGAATATTATCAAAAGTTTAGACGAAGCCTATAAACTCAAAATAAAATAAGAAAGAAGAGTTAACAATACTTCTAAGGATCGGATATAAAGTAAAAACAAAAAAAATTGTTTATCGTCACGAGTGGCACTAATGGATGCGACAGCACGAGCCATCGAAAGCACTCTTGAAAGCGTTCACTGACACCGAGTTCACAACAGATGAAGGCAGGCCATTCCACACATCAAACACACGATTAGTAATGAAGTTCTGTCTCTGTGACGTTTTGAAATTCTCCTTCGCCAACTTGGACGCATGACCCCGGAGTCGACTATCAGGATTCAGCGCAAAAAGGTATCCAAGATCAACACCAAACACATTATGGAGCGCACGATAAGCGATGATGAGATCGCCACGGGTCCTTTTGTCCGCAAATGATGGTAAACTCATAAGGGAAAGCCTCTCCTCCTAACCAGGACGCGTGACACCGTACGGAAGTCGGGTTGCTCGACGTTGGATACCCTCAAGCATTTCAAAGTCTCTCACTAGCACTGGACACCAGACAGGACCGGCAAATTCCAAGATGGAGCGGACATAAAGCTTATACAGGGCTGCACACGTGGATGGATCACATCTTCCGAAAGCTTTCTGGATTAGACAGAGGAAACGCTTTGCCTTGTTCACAGTTGCAACGATATGGTCGGACCAACTCAGATTCTCAGTAACAATCACACCGAGGTCACAATGGCTGATGCTGGTTAATATAGGAATATTGTACAGTAAGTACTGACCACGGGGATTCTGAGTACCTAGATGTAAAACTACGCACTTATCTTGGTTTAGTGGCAGCCGCCAGTCCCGACACCAATGACTCAATTTATCAAGGTCCTGCTGGAGTTCATGAGCTGAGTCGTTAGGATTGCCGTATATTTTGGTGTCGTCGGCAAATTGAGAGCATTTAGATTTGAGGATCTTCGGCAAATCAGAGATATATAGTACAAAGAGAAGTGGTCCCAGCACTGAACCCTGAGGAACTCCACTTAAAACAGGCCTAGAGGATGAGAAGGCGCCTCAATCCAACACAGTAGACGGCCACGAACCCCAAGACACTTAATCTTTTCGAGGAGAAGTTTGTGTGGCACACGATCGAACGCGCGAGAGAAGTCTAGATATACGATGTCGACTGGACAGGATCTATCCAGAGATATAGACCAGGAATTGACAGATTCAAGTAGGTTGGTGATCACAGAACGTCCTGGCAGGAAACCATGTTGACAGTCTGGAATGAGCGAGTTGGAGAGGGCAAAATGAAGCACTTTGTCAAGAATGATTTTTTCACAAACGTTCGCTACTATTGGGACCAAACTGATGGGGCGATAGTTGGCAGCATCACACTTGTTTCCCCTCTTGAAGGGGCCATATGGAAGGCAGACGAGAAGTTTCGAATGAACCTGCGTATATTTGAGAAAGGGGATGAGAAAGCGGCGTTGCACATTCTTTCAGCAATTTTGCAGAGAAGCCATCAGCGTCAAATGTCCGAGATATCAGCCAAACCGAGAAAATCGGGCACCCCAGCGGAATTAGAGTTTCCAGCGTTGAAAGAAGAGACGAAAGAGTCGGCTAATGCATTAGCAGACTCTTCAGGACTAGAGCAGAGTTGATTGCTGCCATCATACACAAGCGGGATCTTAACTTTGGAAGTGAGGGTTGCCCTCACATATTTGAAAAATTTTTTAGGGTCTTTAGATTGAACCAGCTTAGATTCATAATCTTTTGTATAGTTCTTGATTAGAGAAGAGAGAGAATTGGAGAAACGTCGGTCGTCATTGTAGTCGCTCAGCTGTTTATGACGTGTATAGCGCTGCCATATCGATTTTTTATGGCGTATCAACTTGAGGATGTTTTGATCAATCCATGGCTTGGATGGTACCTGAATAATATTCTTTCCATATGAGCACTCATCTATCAAGTTCTGCAGGGTAGATGAGAACACAGACCAATATTCTTCGACATCACCGGTGTACCCCAGAACTTTGTTCTAGTCGACTTCCCCGAGCTTGCGACTGAGGAGAGAATAGTTTGTAATCTTCATAGTTATCTGTAGTTTTTTGGATGCCATGGGAAATAAATCAAGAGTGGACATCAAAATGATGTGATCAGATTTGCCCATGGGTGGAGACTGTTCGATTCTCGACACAATGTCGGTATCATTGGTCAAGACTAGATCCAAGAGCCTTCCCCCAAGAGTTTGCGTGTTACGAAATCGCGTCGGAAAATCAAACAGCTGGTACAAATTACTGTCATGAATGGCATCTACGTAAGCTCTAGATGGAGAACTACACAATCTGGATTATATTGGCCAGTCAATCATCAGATATATTAAAATCGCCAGCTACAAACAGATTTAGTTTGGCATGAGAAAGATCACTGAGGTGTGCCGCTACAGCTTCGTCAGATAGATAGGGACGTGGTCTATAAATGCATCCAATGGTAAAAACGCAGAATTTTCTCTGAAGAACATCAATAAATATGTTATTCACTCCCGGTGAATCGAGGTTCGAGGTTTTCAAGGAAAAGGAGTCAGAAACTTCTTCCGAAACGTAGATACATACGCCACCGTGGCCCAATGTTAAAGTGCTGTCCTGCCTGCATATGGAATAGCCCGGTACAGCAACGAGCGAGTCAGGGATACCAGAGTGAAGCCAAGATTCAGCGACAAGGATGAATGTAGGATGATAGACCTTGGTGAAAGCTAATAGTTCCGAGTGCTTGGACATAAGAAATTGCGTGTTTGTATAAAAAATAGTCTACTCATGACGGTCGTTCACTTTTTCGAGTTTCTATGATTTGATGTGTTGATAATTATTGGTTTGCCGGAGACGTACTTGATGTCTATGTTGCTTTCACCTGCACTAATTCTTCATTTGAGTTCAGTGCGCAAATCATTAAGCTCCCTAACTTGCATAGATGATTTGTCATCACATATGCTGATTCTGCTCCAGTCGGGAACACCCGCAGTAGCTCTCTTATTCTTGAGTATTCTTGATACTACCAGTGGGTTGTTGAAGGACACCTTGATCATCCTAGGTCTACCTCCAGCTGGATTTCCTATTCTGGCCATAGAAATGCGTTGGGAATTGGCGTGAGGAGTTATGTAGTCGAGTACCTGAGAGATATTGTTTTCATCTGACTCAGTGCCAGCTTCTGGAATCCCACGGATCAAGATGTTGTGAGATCTACGTAAACGTTCGAGCATTTCCACGGGCTGAAGAGCCGGATCCACAGCGTTTACACTGCTGGGGGCCCGACTTTGAGGATACAATCTCCGAAATTTCAGAGCTGGCAGATTCCACAGCGTCCTTTAGGTCCTTGTGAGATCTAGTTAGGTTCTGAATTTGAGAAGTGCAAGTTTTAATTCCTGAATCATGCCTGTTGATCGAACAGGCATAATTGTCAAGGAAGCCCTCATGACGTTTTATATCTACCGAATGATTTTCCAGAATAGCTCTACATTCTGATAAATCGGTTCGAAGTGCCACCTGGGCGGACTTTATTTCGGCCATATTGTTGCACATTTCGGTTAGCTTAGCCATAATTACAGTGAACTGGTCACATCTGAGTGCAGGCAGAAAAGAAGGATGCGGGTTGGCCATTGCGGTTGATGTGTCAGGAGATTGAGGAGTTACGGAAACTGACCCACTTCGAAGCGAGCGGCCCGCCCTCACACAATAATTACATACCCAACTAGCATCGACTGAGCTCAATTCGCCAGGTAACAAATTGAGACAATCGTTATGAAAAGCCTTTCTGCACTTGAAACATCTGACAAATTTTGAAGCAGCAGTTTGCTTAGAGCAAATATGACTTTTACTCATTTTTTGTATTTTTCGGAATCGACAATACAAATAAGGAATCTGGACCAGGATTTTAACAAGCTTAACTCTCTGGGGCCTATAAGAGAGGCTTACGACAGAGCAGGTAGGCCGCGGAAAGGTAAGAAGTAAACAAGTGAAGGATTGAGTGGATTTACGCAGGAAATATGAATACTCTACAGACAGGAAGTTTCAGAATTACGTGGCGGTGCGGAATTTGATTTAAAAGGATCCGCAGCAATGTGTCCGTCCCCAGATAATAACAAGAACTGATAGTAAGCGAAACCAAACGAGCCGCCAACGAGACACCGAACAGGTGGTGGGGAAATCAGCGCAATGGTCGTGCGTATTATAATAAACAAACCAGAAACGAAACGGTACGAAAAAGGAGGACAGTAACACAATCAAATTTCACTCCTGCAAGGACGAATTTATGAAAATTAGGGGCAGAATCTACCACCTTTAAAGTACTGCACAATCACACAAAAACTCAGACGAGAAACAATCAGTGTTCTCAACTAAAAAGTTAATCACCCTAGGAGCCACTCGTGAATACGTGTTAACACCTTGAATTATAAGTATAATTTTCGCAGAGTTGATTTTTGCTACGTTGTCACGTTGAAAATTTTCACGAATAAATCCGAGAATTTGTGTTCTGGAATCATAAAGTTATGAATGACTAGCTGACCCGGCAGACTTCGTACTGCCTGAATCGATAAATGAAAAAGGAACTTTAATATTATAATAAACAATTATGGTATAATACCTTGAAAGTAGACATAAAATTGTCCTGTACAATATGTGTTGCGCCAAATGATGTCGTCTGGAAACAGCTGTTATAGGCTTATGCCAGCGTCTTCGCCTGCGTAGACTGTTGATGAAAGGTAGCCTTTATCATTGCTTGGGATTTAGGATATCAAATTTCATCACGATAGGTTATATCTATATTAGTCCAGCAATATGCATCAACACAAAAAATGGAGAGACATTTAGTATTTACTGTAGAAATTATGTCATATGAGGATTAGTCTACATATTTTGGAATTTACTGAAATCCGGATCAACAACAAAAAACAAAATATAACGAATTAGAGGAAATGACATTCGTTTTTTATCGTTTTTTCCACCTACTGTAATATACTTCTGTAAACAAAGTTACGTGATTTGTTTTGTTCAGCGAAAACATGAAGATTTTCTGATGAAGAAACACGTGAGCAAGCTACGTAAAGTTATCCGTGGGAAAAGCATGGTGTGCCTAAATGTATCCCGGCCACTTTTAGAGTTTGCCCTTGCGATTTATTGATCGTCATTGAAAATGCTACTTTCAGTGGGAACTGCAAACGTTCAAAATTGAAGGGTAAGTTATTGGATATTATTGGGATACGTGGTATGAGCACATTGTCACCTCTACCTTCTCCTGTTAAGATTGTGGCCTTTATAATATACCTCCCTAGTTCTGTCACTCGCAATCTAGTACCATTGCATAATCTTGGTGCATCCAAGTAACGCATTAACAAAACGGGTACGCCTACCTTTAACTCCAGCTTATGAGATGGCACTCCGGATAGCTGTAAAGAGTTCAGAAACTCCACGGGGTAGTTCGTACAGTCTTCGGATGACATAACTGTGTCTATAGAGCCGCTTCGAATGTTTCCGTGGCTCTCTGAGATGCCATGTAATTCGAATGCTGCTGACGTCGAACTTGTGACTGTTCTGGTGACTCTTCAGCCCGTTGAGATGTCATATATTCAGCATGCTGTTGACGCCGATAAAAGGACTGTTCAGGCGCCTCTGTATCCCGTTGAGAAGCCATATAAGCAGCATGCTGTTGACGCCGATCTAAGGATTGTTCTGGTGTTTCCGCAGCCCGTTGGGACGTAACATATTCAGCATGTGTTGACGTCGAACTTGGGCTTCTTCTTGTGTTTCTGCCGATCTAAGTGCTGACTCACGTACCGCCTGCTCAAACCTTCGCATCTCGGTTTGTTGAGATGTCTCACTTCGTCTAGTTATTCTCATAGCTCGAGCTCTATTAGAGCTTTGCGAAACATCAGATCTACGCCTTCGCGGCATTATTGTAAGTAATCACGAAAACACAAATCGGTTGTATAGTTCAAATTCTGATACGATTCACCTATACCTACAAAACTGAAAAAAGAACTCTGTAACCAAATAAACAAAGAAAAATCAATTCTGATACGATTCACCTATACCTACAAAACTGAAAATAGAACTCTGTAACCAAATAAACAAAGAAAAATCAATTCTGATACGATTCAAATCGAAATGAAATGTTATCTTTATCTCTATTTCAAATGAATTAACTGAAATATAAAACGATAACTTTTCTAAGACAATTTAATTCATCCGCTATCCATGTGTTCACTCTCGCAGCAATATGCTCGATTCGTGTCAGACACTCGTATTTATAACTTTTATCTCCCCTCCATTCCGTCTATGCAACAACGCCATTGATTCGGATTTCGGATCAATCTTATATTTATTGTGATAACTTTTTAACTATGCTTCCAAATTAATTTGTGTAAAAGACAAAGTTCATCTACATTTAGAACTGAAAACGACAAAAGAATCAATTTTGCTATAAGTTATCATTTCGACAGCTGATAAAGGATAATCGGCAGAACCGACAGGCCTAAGGGTCATTTTTGCATATCACCGTAAGAATAACATGGGTGATTCGCGACTAGGTGACGTATCGATGAGACGAAATTGATTAATATCAGGCATTTTCCGACTCGCTTGATATTTCCTCATTGTTTTATGCTGAAATACCACAAAATTTTTGAAAATTATGTTATTCGGATAGATGAACTATATTGATGTGAAACTTCATCTGAATCCGTTCGGTAGTTCTCACGTGAAAGAGTAACAAACATCTTCACATCCTCACAAACTTTCGCATTTATAATATTAGTAGGATAAGGGAACTTGTGGACTTTGTTTGAGAATAGAGTAATACGAGGAATAAGTTCACCTTTAGTTCTTCAATTTAAATCCTTTTTGATTCAAACAAATTTATATAACTCTTTCGAAATATTGCTTTAGGCGCATTACAGTTTTTTGAGGTGGGTTGTTCGCCAGGAGCCTTCCCGCATTCATTAAGAGTCACAGTAAATGCTCGAAATGTCCACCATTCGCATTCAAACTTGCGCGAGCTCTTCTGAGGAGAGAGTGTCTCACATTTTCAAGGAGATTGGGTTGATCTCGAATATGATTCGCCACACTTGCCATACGCGATCGCAATTCGTACACATTATTCACGACACTGCCAAAAACAAGTTATTTCTCGAAACCACACAAAAAAAACAAACGAATTCAAGTCTGGTGATCTTGAGCCATTCTGTAACGGCTCTGGAACTATGAGATGGAGCTCCATCTTGCTGTAGTCACATTATTCTGCAGAAAATTGAGATACTCATCTGCTGTCAACCTCCAAAATTCCCTCAAATGTCTCATCTATTCTCCTATTTCTGACCTGGCAGTTATTCACCATGTTGGAAGAAAAAGTTCCATGATCGAGTAACCTTTGAACAATCTTCACGAAAGTTCTTTCATTTGGAAGTAATCTTTTTGGAAACTGCAGTCCATAAGCTTCTCTTGCTCTTCTGGCTATTTTTCCATTAATGAAATAGCATTATAAAATATCTACCATTTCTTGGTTAGAAAACATTTTGAAGATTTACACTGATACTCTGCAATAACCGAATAAACGACTTATTTCAAAATCACGATACCATTAATTTCGAATTTCAATTGTTTTTTATCATTCTATGAGCATGACAGACCAACATAGAACATTCGCGAATATTCTGTTGACACAGTTTAATTTTTATTTCATTATAAAATATATTAAACATAATAATGAAAATGTCCCGGATTGTTAAGTCGAGTTTCACATAATATATTATTTGCAGAACACTTTGTTTTCATTGCTGATGTCAGCCTTCAAAAATACTACGGTACATCATTATCATTGAATTGTACTGCTTCTTCTTTGTTTGAGAATACATTCTTTTTCAACCCAGTGTTTAAAGAAGAGATAACAAGTGTCATAAATGCATTTAAAAATAAAAAAAGTACAGGTGTCGATCATATCTCAATTAAAATTCTGAAAAAAATTGCTGACAAAATTGCTGACCACCTGGCTCATTTGATAAATTTGTCGGTAAGCACTGGAAAATTTCCCAGATTATTGAAAACAGCTTTAGTAATACCTGTTTATAAGAAGAATGATCCTTGTGATATTTCTAATTATCGTCCTATTTCAATACTGAGTGTTTTATCCAAAGTATTCGAAAAAATCATTTATGGTAGAATGATATCCTTCCTTAACCGTTTCAAAATTATCACTGATAGCCAACATGGTTTTAGAGAAGGCAGATCTACTCAAACTGCGGCATTCTCTTTTGTAAATTTTGTGTATAATAAATTAGATGAGGGCTTGTGTGTTGCTGGTATTTTTTTTTGATCTGTCAAGAGCCTTCGATGTACTATCGAGTGAATTCATACAGAATAAACTCTACAATATTGGTTTTCGCGGGGTATTTCTCGATTGGATTATATGTTTTCTGACTGATCGACATATTTATGTCAGAATTGATAACCAATGGTCAAAGAGATGTCAGACCGAACATGGTGTTCCGCAGGGCTCTGTGCTGGGACCACTACTATTCCTTCTTTTTATAAACGATTTACCTGTTCATATAAATCCTGATATTTTGGTCATATTTGTAGATGATACATATGTAGCGGTCTCAGCTCAGAGTTTTGGGGAATTGTCAAAAATTTTTAACTCCCTATTATTGAGTTTTTCAGATTAGTGCAAGTTGAACAATTTAATTTTAAATTTGGAGAAAACCCAATGTATCCATTTCAATAGTAAAAATGTCGATAGGAATCGTTTAGTCATAAGATGCATGAATCATGAGATTATGTCAAAAGAATCAGTCAATTTCTTGGGGGTTCATTTGGATAGGCTATTCAAGTGGACTTACCATGTTGAACATGTTTGCAAAAGATTGGCTGGTTCATATTATGCTATCAGTAGACTTAAAGGAGCATTACCCATTCAATCAATAAAAGAGATCTACTATAGTTTAGTTTACAGCGTTTTGAATTATAATGTGATAATATGGGGTAATTCTGTTGATTCTAATAGAGTTTTCATTATGCAAAAAAGGATCATCAGATTGATGTTCAATTTGAAGCCACGTGATTCATGTAGACAATATTTCAAATCAAACGAAATATTGACACTTCCTTGTCTTTATATTTTTCGTTGTTTAATTCATATGAGGGAAAATGTAGACTCTATGCCAAAATTATCTAGCTTTCACAATTATTCAACGAGGAATATTGACACTTTATGCATTCCACCCCATCTTACTGCAAAGTTCGAATCAGGACCTACATATAGATCGATAACTTTGTATAACCACCTACCAAAAAGTGTTAAATCTTTGAATAAAATGAGGTTCAAAACTATTAGGAAACGTTATTTAATAGCTAAGAGTTATTATAGTATTGATGAATATTTGGAAGATGAAGATTTCGTTGGATGTTGATTGTGTTTAGTTTTTTGTTTTCTTATCAATTGCTGAAATTTTTTTTTTCTGGTGAATATCTGACTTGTCTCATACATTTGTAGATGTCTAAAGGATTAAATGAATTATTATTATTATTATTATTATTATTATTATTATTATTATTATTATTATTATTATTATTATTATTATTATTATTATATCATTTATTCCGAAGTGTTTTCATATTACAGAAGTGGATGATTCGAAGAAAAGTTAGGTTAGGTCTTTATAAAGGCAGTTATTAAAGGACCCCGCACACTTACTAAGGAAAAGCGGGTCCAGTTAATTTTCACCATTTCTACATATTATATTTATATCAACCTCAAAAACAATACATCAGATTTTCACGAAGGTCTTACATCCGGTTTGTTCCATAGGGCGTTCCAAAATTGCAGCGACGGAAAATTTAATCATTAAATTTTGATGATAATTCTTCTAATTTTTCAGAATTTCATCATGATGCCTTGGGGTCTGAATAACAAGATATCACAGATATCCAAACATCGCCCACCACGTTAAGTTTCGTTATACAGGCTGTTCCATGAAGCTGTATAAGTAACTGAATGTAACTTTGTTAGTGACTTTGGGACCACCCTGAGTTTTTCGAAATATGATACCATGATGTATGTCCACCTCTGTAATAAGTTTTATTAATTTACAAAGAACAGTTGCAAAATTATTCAGGATTAAATTCGGATATCATACAATTTTTTTTTTAAACTTATCTGTAGTTGAGATTGCTGTGAAGGAATAGAGGTTTTCATTCAGTATAATTATCATGATAGGTATTGACGGTCGGTCCAAAGGTGTTTTCATTCAGGAATGTACAGGATGAACATAATTCGGTGTCACTAATCTCCTCATTGCGCTATCTCAAAATTAGTATTATCATTTCAGGTTGTTGTATCTTCGAGCATTCTAAAGATGCATATTTTTTCAAATATTATACCATAAAAGTATGTCTACCTTCGTGAAAATTTTCACTCGTGTATAAATAATTAAAAGATTGTTGCCAAATCATTCAAGTTTTAGTTCAATATACCATTACTTGAAATAATAATTATCAACAATTCACATAAAGATGTATTAGCCCAAAATATGATATCTATTAACTTCAATCTTTAAATACGGTTATTAACACGACTGATTAACAATTGGAATATTTAACAGCTGAAAGACTGAAGATGATAGCTTTATATTTGTGACACCATTATATAATCTAGGTCAGTTATTAAAAAAGGTCATGGAATAATCACTCCCGCATTCAAGATAGAATTCAAGAATTGAGTAGAGGGGTACTTAATATTTCGCATATGCCGTGCGTTTCCAAGAAACCAGAGTACGCTGGTTATGTGAGAACATGTCCCCAGGGTTCTGGATCCAGCTTTACACGAACAATAATAACCTGTTATTGGTTCATTAGGGTCTTCCGCGTACTGGAGCCATAACTGATACTTTGTAGCATTTCTTAATCTAGAGTAAATCCGGAATCTTAATAAATTATTGTCATGGTCAGTTTCATCAATTTCTAAATTGATTTCATGTTCTTCATTTCTCACATCTTGTATGTAAGAGGGGGATAGTTTCAGCTGAAATACTCCAATGGTTAAATCTCTCAAGTCCATCGAAAGATGAGGAAAAGTCGGCGCGTGTTCATGGCTCAAGGTTATCCACCTTCCCCTACGTTGTAGAAAGTGCCCTTCTTCTAAAAATTGATGCAGCAAATTGACTCTTCTAGATCTTTCTAAATAAAGTTCAGCAATTTGAGCATTGGCGTCAATTCTTATGGATTTATAATACCTGTTGGTCATCGCAGCCGCAATTTTATAGAAATCACCCAAGTGGTTGGCATGTATAAGCGAAACAACATTAGCGAAAAAAAAGGTATTCATATGTCCATTGCGAGATTCAACTATCCATCGTGTTTTTTAATTAATCTCGACTCATTTGTTTCTTCGGTGGACAGCTGATGGGCACCCCTTTGTATCAATGGTGGCATTCTGTGTGCAATTCCCAATTCCTCTAATAAAGGCAAAGCGTCTCAATAACCCCGATCAACAATCAGAATATCATTATCTTCAAACCATCCTATAATACCTTCTATATCCTGCATAAATTCGTTACGTAATATAGCAGCATCGTCGTTTTTTCCATCTGCAAAATAGGGACCCTGCACAGCTAAAATGTAACCATCTGGAGCCACAATTAAGGCAGGTTTTATTAAATGCCGCCCTTTGTGAGTTTTATAGATTTGCATCGGTACTTGAAAGTTGCTACTTTTTTAATATAACTGTATGTGCCGTCAATATCAGCAACTACTTTTGGTTCAGCAGGATTAGGATTGCGAAGACTATTTGCAAACTAGGTTACATGCTCGTTAATAAAAGTTTCTCTGCTGATGGCCCAAATCCAAGGTTATTAGGAACAATTGTGGCTTCTAAGGATTTTCTCACATTTGCTATTGCTAGGCTTACAGACTGTCGACTCTTAAAATTAAAGATACCGCTTAAGAAATCATCTGACAATCCTTGTTTTATTTTGCATAGAAAAGTGAGAAGATCTTTCTTAGAAATGTGCCTTGATTCAGTTTCATCTTCGGGAACTGGCAAACACTGTCTAAACAAATCAAGAAATTCGTCTTTTGTAAATGGACAAAAGGCTTTGAATTCTTCATCAGTAAAATCTTTCTCGTCATGATACCTCCATTCAAGGGCTTCTCCATGGCATTCGCGCATTTTTGTAGAAATGTAGAGATTTGAATTCCGTTCATTCTAATGTATTTCTTGGTGTATCGTAAACCAACAAGGAGAGGGCGATGTATGAAAAGATCCTCATTTATGTTGTGTCTGCAAAATCTGTCATTCTCACTGATATATATGTCATGTGCTATGAAAATTTTCACTCTGCACTTCAGTGTTAACCTGCATAGATCACCACCAACTGTAGCACGCATGACTTGGAGTTTGACGCAAAGTATTTAATTCAACTGGTACTGTAGAATCATCATTTATGTCGTTGATTTCTTCAGTTATCTCTTTCAAACAATTAATGCACAATCTCGTTAATTGGATTACTTCAACTACAGGTTTTTCTAATACATCACGCTTCAAAACAGCCAGATTTTTTTATCGACATCATCATCTCTATCTATTTGTCTGAGGTTATTTAATAGAAACTTATGATCACATAGGAAACATGCATATCTATTTCGCGCATTCATTGCTGTCTTTTCACATTAACTGTCTATAACTAATGGTCGCACCGATTAAAAAAAAAAACTAACTGAAAACTACTCAACAGAAGAAAAGCTAACCAACGGTTCAAACAATACCACAAAACGTCACTTTGAAAGGTCACAGAGTAGCCTATAGAATTCATAAAAAATCAAATAATTGACTGTAATCTCAACTACAGATAAGGTTTAAAGAAAAATTGTATGATATCCGAATTTAAACCTGAATAATTTTGCAACTGTTCTTTATACATTAATGAAACCTCCTACAGAAGTGGACATACATCATGGTATTATATTTTGATAAACACAGGGTGGTCCCAAAGTCAATAACAAAGTTAAATTCAGGTACTCATACAGCTTCATGAAACAGCCTGTATAACGAAACTTAACGTGGTGGCGATGTTTGGATATTTGTGATATCTTCATCATCATCATCATCTTTATTCATGTTGATGATCTTGTTATTCAGACCCCAAGGCATCATGATGAAATTCTGAAAATTAGAAGAATTATCATCAAAATTTAAAGATTCAATTTTCCGTCGCTGCAATTTTGGAACGCCCTATAGAACAAACCGAATGTAAGACCTTCGGTTGATATAAATATAATATGTAAAAATGGGGAAAATTCACTGGACCCGCTTTTCCCAAATAAGTGTGCGGGGTCCTTTGACAGTTTTTAATTCTGTGTTTAAATCTATGATTTGAATCTGAATAATGTCAATCAATCATGCAGTGCGAATGCTGAAATCAGGAAAATGAATATTATGCTACATTGGCTTCATTAGAAAATTTTGGATTTTTGGCAAAGATGGTTTTCGTTAATCATGAAAGAAGCATTATCATTATTATTAGGCGCTGTTATTATCTTAATATGTTCATTAAACTCCTGATTACACTCTGGAGAAGAGTTATACATAAATAATAATAATAATAATAATAATAATAGTTTATTTTACATAAACATGAATCGCAGAGGCTAAAGCCTGTACGCGATATACAATTAACACATAAACATTGTAAGTGTAGCCATTATTTTGGATTGAGGATTACTTCGAATTGTGAGGCTCCACCAAAGCCATTTCTTTTTCAGAACAAATTTGATGAAATTCCCAAATTGCCGGAAAAGCATTCATGTCAATTATTTCATTGAAAGGTAAAGTATTTGCGATATGAAAACAAAAAGCAGCAAGATAAAATATTTATTAGAAAAACCATCATGGTTTCATTTCATGTGATTATGCAGATGAAATCTAGAAGAAACTATTGTGTCATTGTTACAGGGGAACACCTCGAACATAAAGCTGATCGAAACAAACATATTACAAATGAAAATCAGAAAGCTATATGACTTTCATTTCCTACCTCTAGCTTGCACAGCATGATTTTTCAACTACTTTTTTCAGAAAATCAAAATTTTAAAAATTCATCCTACAAGATATACATATTATTAAGTACAAATACGAGTTGTTTATTCTTTATATTAGGAAAATCCTTATTTTCTTTCAATGAAAGCATTTCTGGGGATTATTAGGTTTCAAATTTGCTGATGATGTGCTAATATTAGTGACTGAGCTTCGACCCAGCTCTGATTAAAGAGGACATTGTCAAGATGCCATATAATAATTTCATAATGAGGATATTAATTTCAAATAGGATTCAGGGAGTTGGAAAATAATCATATTCAATTTTGATTATTTTTATTGGATACTAGTTCATTTTTATTGTGAAATTCACGTAGAAAAAAAAGGTTCAATAATCTTTCATGTGAATTACGAATAATCTGCTTGAATATAATAAATATTCCATTCCTAAAGTTTCTACTTAATCCCGTATAATTTCATACATCCGAAGAAGAGTTAAATAAAGAATACAAATGAGAAGCAACTGTAAGATAAAATAATATTCAAAGTCATGATCATATTTCAAAGTAAGTAGTTTAACATTCATATGCAAGTCCTGAAGCATTCACCTGGGTTATAACGTGACTGTTATTATAAAAAAATAAACCACAAATTTTCTCCATAAAAGACTTCCATTCTAAATGACAGTGGTTATGTCTCCCTCGTCAATCAAATTATGAAGCTTCCTTTTTATTTTTGAACCAACTTAAGTAGAAAAATTAGTCACCTTCCAGTAAACATGCCATAGTTCCTCAAAAAAAGGCATAATCAGTCTAACCTCCACCAGCTCAGTGAATATAAAATATACCATCTGAATATATCAACATCCATGAAGTTATAGGTTCGAGGAAAACATTTAAAATTTTAAGTAAAAGGTTAGCTTTTCATGAATATTTTATTTCACATTGTAGAGTCTGCCTCTCACTAATGGTTGAAGTTTTGACTTCATATTATTTGCCTTCACAGTATTCATATTTTGTTATTACATTATTTTTTTTTGTTGAGAAATGTTTGTATTGACAAACGAACATCTTCAGCTCGTTTTGTTAACAAGTTTCTATGAAGAAATCACCACACTCACAGGGAAAAAATGAGAAGTTGATTAGAGCCACCAGGG
The DNA here is from genome assembly GCA_038502775.1 of Hippodamia convergens. Taxonomy (NCBI): domain Eukaryota; kingdom Metazoa; phylum Arthropoda; class Insecta; order Coleoptera; family Coccinellidae; genus Hippodamia; species Hippodamia convergens. The sequence continues at coordinate 13,857,020 of CM076613.1, forward strand.
ACGGACCGAAACCAAATTTTTGGGGGGGAAATCCATCGAAAATTTTCCAACTTGACATTTAATTTACAGGAATTCGTTATATATATTTCAGTATAATATTTGTTTCGGTAAAAAACAATTCAAAATAACGAATTTCAACAGAGTGAGGAGTAATTAACTTTTTTTCCATCTACCGAACATTCAATTAAGTAGATTTTATCTAGTTTTTTTTTTTTCATGAAGAGTATCTTGATGTTGCTTGAAACTTTGAGAAACACTACTTGTTTGTTTCTTCAGTTTTGTAGCTTTTCTTCATTTGGTGGAATCTACGAGCGAAGGCACGGCTCATTTTCATTAGAGAAAATATTTTTTCTGAAAAATCTATTCTTTTCATGCCGTGGAAGGAGTAAATACTGGGAATAAAGTGATGTGAAATTAACGTTGATTCTTTATTTTATGGGATCGTTTTTTCTGTGAGGACTACTTTGAAGTATGTTCGAAACTTTGAGACACAGTTTTTGTTTCATTCTTTAATTTAATTCAGTTCCATTATTTGGTGTATCTCAAAATTTCAAGCATCATAAAACAAAATATTTTTCACAAAAAAGCAGATTCCATAAAATGAAGAAATATACATGATTGAATGTTGGGTAGATGAAAAATTAGAGTTAATAACTTACCACTTTGATGAGATTCAAAATATTGAAACTGCTCCTCCCTAACATAGATTCATTTCACAGAAAAATGGGAACAAAATTTTCAGAAAATATATTTCGTTTGATGAAAAACAAGCATTACTTTTGCTTACAGATTTTATGAAATAAAGAAAAGCAAAATAACTCCCTAGTTTACACAGAAAAAGTGTGTGTCATAAATCAAGATACTTCATGAAAAAAACAGATTCCTGATTTGGTAGGGAAATGGTTTTGACCTAAATCACTCATATTGAAGAAACAATTTTGAACAAAATTTCCTGATTTGAGTTGGCGATTCCGAACTCTTTTGTGGCGTTTATTGCAATTAGTGTTTGGAATTGATGATATATTTGGTGTTTTGAAAGATTGTTGTTGTGACATCCGATATTCTGTGGTCACTACCCAAAATTTTCTCTCACACTTGTTTTCCTTCGTGCATTTTCTGTTCATAAATATTTTTAAAATTTTTTATAAGTCACCACATAACTCAAACTTTACTTTGAATCTTTTTTGGTTCATTATTTAAATTTATGTACAGGGTATCCCAAATTGCTTGATTTCGACTGTTTTAGGTACTTCTGGACCAGACGGCTCCATTTTCGTGAATATTTCGCTCCTGTCAAAAACTTCATGTAAATAGAATGCAATTATCGAAAATTACAGCGATAATTGCATTGTAGAGAGCGAAAGATCCCTGCGATAATTGCACTGCTCGTATCCATAGCAATTTCGGGGATATTCACCCGAATTACACTCGTGCATCAAAATGACCTGATAATTCTGCATTCCAGCGTGTTGTCTTTGAAAAACTGCATTCGGTGTCGGGCTCTTTCTCCAAAAATGAAAATGGACTCATGCAGTTTTTAGACAACACGCTGTCATGCAAAATTATCGGTAATTCTGATGGACTTGTGCAATTACTTCCGAAAACACCAGTAGTGAAAACCGTTTCACGATATCTCAATTTTTTTTATTTTGCAAAAAATGATCGATTTCGAAAATGTGCCATAACTTTTCTATTTACGAAAATATCTGAACACGATATGAAATTTCTAGAAACGCTTTTCCACCTGAAATAAGAAACTATATTCCTTTTTTTACTTCTCGAGGAAAAAAAACATATTTTTATTTCAAATACGAACGCATTTTCATTCATCTTTCATCATAAAAAAATTCAAAAATAAAGAAAATTTGAAATAATGTCTTATTCCAGATGAAAAAATTCTTGTTGAAAGTTTTTATCTTTTTCAGATATTTTCCAAAATGGAGAAGTTATGGCACATCTTCAAAATAGAAAAAATTTCAAAATTTCATTACATCTTTGAAACTAATGAAGATATCGTGAAACGGTTTTCACTACTAGTATTTTCACGGAAATCGAGTCCAGGCCTCCTTTCAATGCTTTTACCTATCTAGTCTAGAAGTACCTGAACCAGCCAAAATAAAGCAATTTGGGATACCCTGTACACTGTACACATATTGTTCATTCGCAAAACTATAACACAATATATGTACGAAGAGCGTACCTAATGATGATTCTGCTTATCTGAAAGTTACAGCTTAAATTTATGATACCATATGGTTTTTTTCTATGATACAGTCCATGCGACGTAACTGAAAAATTTACAACTGGGTGCCTACTTCTAGAGGCCGCATCTTTTCCAACACTTGATGATAAAAATATTGGGTTGAATACAATTTATTGCCGGCTATACATACATATTGTCAAGTACTGATTGCAAACTTGTTTTTTCTAATTCAGATTCCTTCGTATTTCATAACTCCCTTGGAATGATTGATTTCAACTGCTTTGAAATTTTACCAACTGCTTTGGACTTTCTCCAACTGTTTTGGAATTTTTCCCAAGGCTTTGAAATTTTGCCAACTGCTTCGAAATTTTTCCAACTCCCTTGAAAATCTTCCAACTGGTTTGAAAATTTGCCAACTTCGTTCAACATTGGGGGGGGATCATTTCTGGTCAATGTGCTCCTTCAAATAAGATGAAATAGGTGGCTACAGCAAGATGGGGCTTCATGCCACCACGCTGCCACTCTCAAGTGATATTTAGATCAAGAATTCGGAAAAAAATGGATTGAAACCAAAGGACCCATCAGATATCTCCAGACCTAACGCTCATGGATTACTTTCTGAGGGGTCCCTTGAATATATGGTATACCAAACTGATTCTGATAACTTGGACTATTTGAAATTGAAGATAAGAAACGCATGTGCCAAAGTGGACCCTTATATTTTGACCAAAGTGATGAAATTACTTATGTATGAATCATAATGGCCGGTATATAGAACATATGATTCGAAATTTTTCGTTTGTTATTAAAAAAAAAATGTTTATTATTATAAGATATAATATTTAATGAATAAAATAATAGAAAAGTAGTTACACAGCCTCCGTCATTTTACGGAACATAATCAAATTTAGGTCATCTAGCCATTATGATCGATACACAAGTTAAATCATCTCCTTATTTCATCATAAGTCACTTTGGACAAAATATAAGGTTCCATTCGTTTTCGAATTCTTAATCTCAATATCTCTGGCAGCGTTGTGACATGGAGCCCTATCTTGCTGTATCCACATATTTGATCTTATTTGAAGAGGCAGATTGTTTAGAAAACTTGTCTCCTTGAATTCAAGGGATAAAATCATATCTATGTCTCCAAATCAAGCCATACTACCACAATACAGAAAAAAATAAATGGAATAGAATCAACATGAAACACGCTGCAGATCGCTGACGGTAAGAAATGGACAAAAATTGTATTCGAAAAAAAAGTTCAAAATGAAATTATATTTCGAATGATATGATAAAAATGGTATGTCCCTGGAGAAAAAATTTTTAATAGCACCGCGACGCCTGGCGTCTTTATTGATTCCGCAGATTTTTATGCGCATCTCAAGTCGACATTGACTTGTTCAAAACGCCATTCACAGAATGAAAAAATATTCGGGCGTTTTCGAGAAAATTGGGGTTACCAAGATAAATGAATCACCCTGTACAGGCTTTCAGGGTAGATGCAGGAACATTTTGGTGATTCTGAATCAGGGTAAGAAATATGTCCTAACAATATTCGTTTAAGAGATACAGGATGTTTTATGTATTTTCACAGAAATTTTCAATTGGCATAACTCTTGAACGCCTGCATGGATCTTCATGAAAATTTCAGGGAATGTGTAAGGGCCATTGGCAAATGTTCACACATAATGGCTTCCTGATAGCGCAGGCCCGGACTGAGAAAATGATTTTCTTTATTCCACATCTTGTAAAACACCCTGTACATCAAAGTTTTGAAAATCCTCATGTTTTCGCTGAACAAAACAAATCACGTAACATTGTTTACAGAAGTATATTACAGTAGGTGAAAAAAACCGATAAACAACGAATGTCATTTCCTCTAATCCGTTTTATTTTGTTTTTTGTTGTTGATCCGGATTTCAATAAATTCCAAAATACCTATGAAGACTAATCCTCATCTGACATAATTTCTACAGTAACTTCTAAATGTCTCTCAATTTTTTTTGTGTAAATTTATATTGCTAGACCAATATATATATATATATATATATATATATAACCTATCGTGATGAAATTTGATATCCTAAATCCCAAGCAATGATAAAGGCTACTTTTCATCAACAGTCTACGCGGGCGAAGCCGCTGGCATAAGCATATAACAGCTGTTTCCAGACGACATCATTTGGCGCAACACATATTGAACAGGACAATTTCATGTCCCCTTTCAAGATATTATACAATAATTGTTCATTATAATATTAAAGTTGCTTTTTCATTTATCGATTGAGGCAGTACGAAGTCTGCCGGGTCAGCTAGTGTTGCCTATATACCATGTTTTCCTCAATGTTTTCATTTCCCTGATTAAATTTTTATCAAACATCCAACATGTGTTCGGACCTGTTCCGAAAAATTCATTCACGGCGTTTCTTAAAAAGATCGTTTGTTGCTCCGAATAGCTTGCGTGTAAATAGAGGTTGTTACTGAATTTTCTTGTGAAAATCCAAGTTTTGGGATAAGTTACATCGTCTATTGTTTCAATATTGCCGGTTTCATTGTTGGAATAGCAATATAACCCTCGAGGGGATTAAACACGTTCTTCTGCTACGACGAGGAGCATTCAATTTGAAAGGCCATCTAACAACTTGAGTGAGTTCGTTTTTTCGTTCACATAAAATAAACCCTAATTGTTCTGTTTAATTTGTATTTTAGGGCCTTTTATTTTTCCTCTTCTTGTCTACGTATATTTATATCTTCTGGTTTTCCCATCGGCGAATATAGGAGTTTCTGCGGATTTTGGATCGTCCCGTTTTGAACGGAACATCGGAAATAACGTACTTCCAATCTAAAGGAAAAAGGAGGAAAACAACTTGAGGAGGATTTTCGATATTGTGGATTGCTTGGGATCTTCGAATTGGTGATCTCATCGTTTCGAATTGGTAATTTCATCGTTTCGAGTTGGTGATTTCAACATTCGATCGGAAATTCCTGGTATGTACAGGGTGATTCATTTATCTTGGTAACCCCAATTTTCTCGAAAACGCCCGAATATTTTTTCATTCTGTGAATGGCGTTTTGAACAAGTCAATGTCGACTTGAGATGCGCATAAAAATCTGCGGAATCAATAAAGACGCCAGGCGTCGCGGTGCTATTAAAAATTTTTTCTCCAGGGACATACCATTTTTATCATATCATTCGAAATATAATTTCATTTTGAACTTTTTTTTCGAATACAATTTTTGTCCATTTCTTACCGTCAGCGATCTGCAGCGTGTTTCATGTTGATTCTATTCCATTTATTTTTTTCTGTATTGTGGTAGTATGGCTTGATTTGGAGACATAGATATGATTTTATCCCTTGAATTCAAGGAGACAAGTTTTCTAAACAATCTGCCTCTTCAAATAAGATCAAATATGTGGATACAGCAAGATAGGGCTCCATGTCACAACGCTGCCAGAGATATTGAGATTAAGAATTCGAAAACGAATGGAACCTTATATTTTGTCCAAAGTGACTTATGATGAAATAAGGAGATGATTTAACTTGTGTATCGATCATAATGGCTAGATGACCTAAATTTGATTATGTTCCGTAAAATGACGGAGGCTGTGTAACTACTTTTCTATTATTTTATTCTTTGAATATTATATCTTATAATAATAAACATTTTTTTTTAATAACAAACGAAAAATTTCGAATCATATGTTCTATATACCGGCCATTATGATTCATACATAAGTAATTTCATCACTTTGGTCAAAATATAAGGGTCCACTTGGGCACATGCGTTTCTTATCTTCAATTTCAAATAGTCCAAGTTATCAGAATCAGTTTGGTATACCATATATTCAAGGGGACCCCTCAGAAAGTAATCCATGAGCGTTAGGTCTGGAGATATCTGATGGGTCCTTTGGTTTCAATCCATTTTTTTCCGAATTCTTGATCTAAATATCACTTGAGAGTGGCAGCGTGGTGGCATGAAGCCCCATCTTGCTGTAGCCACATATTTCATCTTATTTGAAGGAGCACATTGACCAGAAAACTAGCCTTCTTGAATTCAAATCACAAAATCACATCTATGTCTCTAAATAAAGGTATACTACCACAATACAGAAAAAAATAAATGGATTAGAATCAATATAAAACACGCTGCAGATCGCTAGCGGTTAGAAATCGATAAAAATTGTATTCGAAAAAAAAATTCGGAATGAAATTATCATTCGAATGATATGATAAAAAAGGTATGTCCCTGGAGAAAAAAATTTTGATAGCGCCGCGACGCCTGGCGTCTTTATTTATTCCGCAGATTTTTATGTGCATCTCAAAACGCCATTTACAGAATGAAAAAATATCCGGACGTTTTCGAGAAAATTGGGGTTACCAAGATAAATGAATCACCCTGTACAGAAAGTTTTCTGACATTGACGTCAAGGAAGCCATTTGTGAAAAGTGGTCATATTGTTCATGTGACATCTGAGTTCATGTCCTTATCATAATAAATTGATCAAATCAATCAATTACGGTCATTTTTTTCTTGAAATAATAAGTTTAAAAATTTGTTTTCACATTCATTCAGGAAGTTTCTGTTTTAAATTTAGTCAATACATAGATTGATTCACCGTCAGAGTAGATTTGAAAAGACAATATATCTTACTAAATATATATTTTTATTCCATCTTTGAGTATTTTCACATAGCAAGTACATTCAACAGTGTGTATTCATATAAGTAACTAAATATCATTATACATCATTTTCCACCTATAATCAATATATGAACTGATGTGAAGTTCTGATAAAACTGATACCTGATTATTATATAGTGTGTACCATAATTTGTTTGGAAGTATTTTGGGAACTACGCTTGATCAAGCATAGGGAAAAAGTATTTGTACATCAGGTTCACAATCATTCAGAAAAAAGAATTATTGTAGGGAATAGATAAAGAATCTTACTTCGGAACATCGCTTTATTATTTCCATTATTTTTTTTTTTAAATAACACCTTTCATGAGATATTGGACTTGGTTAACTTACTCTTTTCTTTGATCGTCATTTACGTTCTTCTTTCATAAGATACTCAACTCGATTTACTTATTTTTTCTTTAATCGTCATTTACGTTCTATCTCATCTGTTTCGGAGTTCACGTATTTGGCTGAAGCAGTATTTATTAATTTTTTTTTTTTGTAAATTTATGATTTGAGTAATAGAGTAATTCGTTTACCTTCGAGCTAGCATTATTATTTTTTTTGCGTTGGATCGCTAGAGAAATAAATACGTTGGCGCCCTATTCCATCAAACTGAACTCACCCCATCTCCACTGTAAGCAAACCGAGGTGTTCCTAGCGTTTCCTTCTGTTTTTTTGTTGTTTTTAAAATAGTTGAACTTTGAGTTTTTAGGCGTTATAATTTCTTTACTTTATTCACAGAGGTATGGCAGCAAATAGCTGTAACCTATCAATTATTACATGTGAGTTTTTATATTTCCAAATATTAAGGCTGGTTTTACAAAATTCTCATTGTCCAATCAAAAATTCTTACATAAATCCGATTAATTGAATCGATAAGGAATATCGGTGGCTCTCAGGGACGGGCCCAAGGGGGGGGATTGGGGGAGATGATCCCCCCCCCCAATGTTGAACGAAGTTGGCAAATTTTCAAACCAGTTGGAAGATTTTCAAGGGAGTTGGAAAAATTTCGAAGCAGTTGGCAAAATTTCAAAGCATTGGGAAAAATTCCAAAACAGTTGGAGAAAGTCCAAAGCAGTTGGTAAAATTTCAAAGCAGTTGAAATCAATCATTCCAAGGGAGTTATGAAATACGAAGGAATCTGAATTAGAAAAAACAAGTTTGCAATCAGTACTTGACAATATGTATGTATAGCCGGCAATAAATTGTATTCAACCCAATATTTTTATCATCAAGTGTTGGAAAAGATGCGGCCTCTAGAAGTAGGCACCCAGTTGTAAATTTTTCAGTTACGTCGCATGGACTGTATCATAAAAAAAACCATATGGTATCATAAATTTAAGCTGTAACTTTCAGATAAGCAGAATCATCATTAGGTACGCTCTTCGTACATATATTGTGTTATAGTTTTGCGAATGAACAATATGTGTACAGTGTACAGGGTATCCCAAATTGCTTTATTTTGGCTGGTTCAGGTACTTCTAGACTAGATAGGTAAAAACATTGAAAGGAGGCCTGGACTCGATTTCCGTGAAAATACTAGTAGTGAAAACCGTTTCACGATATCTTCATTAGTTTCAAAGATGTAATAAAATTTTGAAATTTTTTCTATTTTGAAGATGTGCCATAACTTCTCCATTTTAGAAAATATCTGAAAAAGATAAAAACTTTCAACAAGAATTTTTTCATCTGGAATAAGACATTATTTCAAATTTTTTTTATTTTTGAATTTTTTTATGATGAAAGATGAATGAAAATGCGTTCGTATTTGAAATAAAAATATGGTTTTTTTCCTCGAGAAGTAAAAAAATGAATATAGTTTCTTATTTCAGGTGGAAAAGCGTTTCTAGAAATTTCATATCGTGTTCAGATATTTTCGTAAATAGAAAAGTTATGGCACATTTTCGAAATCGATCATTTTTTGCAAAATAAAAAAAATTGAGATATCGTGAAACGGTTTTCACTACTGGTGTTTTCGGAAGTAATTGCACAAGTCCATCAGAATTACCGATAATTTTGCATGACAGCGTGTTGTCTAAAAACTGCATGAGTCCATTTTCATTTTTGGAGAAAGAGCCCGACACCGAATGCAGTTTTTCAAAGACAACACGCTGGAATGCAGAATTATCAGGTCATTTAGATGCACGAGTGTAATTCGGGTGAATATCCCCGAAATTGCTATGGATACGAGCAGTGCAATTATCGCAGGGATCTTTCGCTCTCTACAATGCAATTATCGCTGTAATTTTCGATAATTGCATTCTATTTACATGAAGTTTTTGACAGGAGCGAAATATTCACGAAAATCGAGCCGTCTGGTCCAGAAGTACCTAAAACAGTCGAAATCAAGCAATTTGGGATACCCTGTACATAAATTTAAATAATGAACCAAAAAAGATTCAAAGTAAAGTTTGAGTTATGTGGTGACTTATAAAAAATTTTAAAAATATTTATGAACAGAAAATGCACGAAGGAAAACAAGTGTGAGAGAAAATTTTGAGTAGTGACCACAGAATATCGGATGTCACAACAACAATCTTTCAAAACACCAAATATATCATCAATTCCAAACACTAATTGCAATAAACGCCACAAAAAAGTTCGGAATCGCCAACTCAAATCAGGAAATTTTGTTCAAAATTGTTTCTTCAATATGAGTGATTTAGGTCAAAACCATTTCCCTACCAAATCAGGAATCTGTTTTTTTCATGAAGTATCTTGATTTATGACACACACTTTTTCTGTGTAAACTAGGGAGTTATTTTGCTTTTCTTTATTTCATGAAATCTGTAAGCAAAAGTAATGCTTGTTTTTCATCAAACGAAATATATTTTCTGAAAATTTTGTTCCCATTTTTCTGTGAAATGAATCTATGTTAGGAAGGAGCAGTTTCAATATTTTGAATCTCATCAAAGTGGTAAGTTATTAACTCTAATTTTTCATCTACCCAACATTCAATCATGTATATTTCTTTATTTTATGGAATCTGCTTTTTTGTGAAAAATATTTTGTTTTATGATGCTTGAAATTTTGAGATACACCAAATAATGGAACTGAAGTAAATTAAAGAATGAAACAAAAACTGTGTCTCAAAGTTTCGAACATACTTCAAAGTAGTCCTCACAGAAAAAACGATCCCATAAAATAAAGAATCAACGTTAATTTCACATCACTTTATTCCCAGTATTTACTCCTTCCACGGCATGAAAAGAATAGATTTTTCAGAAAAAATATTTTCTCTAATGAAAATGAGCCGTGCCTTCGCTCGTAGAAGAAAAGCTACAAAACTGAAGAAACAAACAAGTAGTGTTTCTCAAAGTTTCAAGCAACATCAAGATACTCTTCATGAAAAAAAAACTAGATAAAATCTACTTAATTGAATGTTTGGTAGATGGAAAAAAAGTTAATTACTCCTCACTCTGTTGAAATTCGTTATTTTGAATTGTTTTTTACCGAAACAAATATTATACTGAAATATATATAACGAATTCCTGTAAATTAAATGTCAAGTTGGAAAATTTTCGATGGATTTCCCCCCCAAAAATTTGGTTTCGGTCCGTCCCTGGTGGCTCTAATCAACTTCTCATTTTTTTCCCTGTGAGTGTGGTGATTTCTTCATAGAAACTTGTTAACAAAACGAGCTGAAGATGTTCGTTTGTCAATACAAACATTTCTCAACAAAAAAAAATAAGGTAATAACAAAATATGAATACTGTGAAGGCAAATAATATGAAGTCAAAACTTCAACCATTAGTGAGAGGCAGACTCTACAATGTGAAATAAAATATTCATGAAAAGCTAACCTTTTACTTAAAATTTTAAATGTTTTCCTCGAACCTATAACTTCATGGATGTTGATATATTCAGATGGTATATTTTATATTCACTGAGCTGGTGGAGGTTAGACTGATTATGCCTTTTTTTGAGGAACCATGGCATGTTTACTGGAAGGTGACTTATTTTTCTACTTAAGTTGGTTCAAAAATAAAAAGGAAGCTTCATAATTTGATTGACGAGGGAGACATAACCACTGTCATTTAGAATGGAAGTCTTTTATGGAGAAAATTTGTGGTTTATTTTTTATAATAACAGTCACGTTATAACCCAGGTGAATGCTTCAGGACTTGCATATGAATGTTAAACTACTTTCTTTGAAATATGATCATGACTTTGAATATTATTTTATCTTACAGTTGCTTCTCATTTGTATTATTTATTTAACTCTTCTTCGGATGTATGAAATTATACGGGATTAAGTAGATACTTTAGGAATGGAATATTTTTCCTAGTAGCCATAAAAAAAAGCAGCCATAAGAAAAAGACAAATGACAAGAAGAACAATGAAGATGGAAGGGCCTGAGATCGAAATGAAAGAAGAGCTGAAATACCTAGGGGTAATACTAGACAAAAGGCTTAAATTTATGAGGCATATTGATTATGCCGTGGAGAGAACAAAAGGTACAATTAAAAGCCTCAGAATGCTCATGCCTAGAGTAGAGGGCCCGGCTACTAGGAAAAGAAGAGTCTTAGTAGCAGCAGCTATGTCCAAGCTACTGTACGGAGCTGAAATATGGGCAGAGAGCATGAAAACATTCAAGTCTGCCAGGGAAAGCTTCAGGAAAACACTGAGGGGAGTAATAGTGAACTCAATAAGAGCCTATAGCAATGTCTCAGGCACAGCAGCACTAATCATGGCAGGCATGATACCGGTAGACCTGCTGGCCGAAGAAAAAATGGAGATGTACCGAGACAGAATCAGCAGAAAAAATGCTAGAGAAAAAACTAGAAGGAAATGGTTAGGCGAAATACGTAGTCGAAGGAGCTGATTAAAGACCCCCTTAAATGGATGGACAGAAGGCATGGCAATCTAGAACACGGAACGGTCCAATTCCTAAGCGGACATGGCTGCTTCGGCACCCATAGACAGAAAATAGGCAAAAGCAACAATGCCAAGTGTTGGAACTGCGACTCATTAGACAAGCCAGACCACATTCTATTCTGTAGAAAATGGGATGAATCACGGAAAAAACTGAAAGAGGAAATAGAGAATGACCCCATTTTCCGATTGAAAAAAGGCAACATAACTGACGAAATGCTTGAAAGCGAAGAAAATTGGAACAAAATAACAGAATGGATCACTAGAGTAATGGAAGACAAAGCGCAAGACGAGAGAGAAAGAGAGATAGACAGCAAATACGACTGAAAAGGCAAAAAGGCATCGATACCAGAATATGAGTCACGAGTAATACAAAGCAATCCTAGAAGAACCGGATAGGGGAAATAATAAACATTAAGGAAGAGCAACGGAAGCTACCCAAGACTAGAAACAAGGAACCCTTCGAGACCCAAAACATCAGAAGAAGGAAGTCGGACGAGACACCAACTAATAAAGACGGCCACAAAACGAAGAAGAAAACTAGAAATTCCAAAAAACACCCTGAAGTACACACCAATTACATATCAGACACCTGCACAGTGCACCATCAGATCACGAGAAGAAAGGACGGAAGACTCCCAGCAGCTCAAGAATCTCCAAACACCCCCAATTCTAGGAACTGGACCCGAACAATCATAAGTGAATTAAAAAGGACACTAGATACTAGAATAAAAGCCTCCAAGCGATTTTCCAGGGCAACCCCTTATTTCATTCAGCCCACTATGCCTTTTGATATGTGCTTAAGACCTGAAACTCCGCACTTCCACAAAGACAACCTGACTCTCACAACCCATATCTAATACATACTCGACGCCCATTTAGCACAGATTCGATTGGAACATTCTGAATCACGATCTACCTCTATATTCCCGGACAGCACACCCCCCCACCGTAGGAAAATGTTCCTTGAAACTTTGCATAGGTCCGCTCTTTTATAGAGCAGAGACCTCCTATATCTAATCCAAACTTGTAAAGAAGCAGTCATGTCACGAGCACCAAATGGTGGAACTGATATGCCTCAGCCCTCGTTCTGATGAACATGGGCTCACCTATCAGACAGAACCTTCAATAATTACCAACTCTGTCCTCTGAAAGAGACTTTGTTAGGCTAAACGCACTTCTACATATCATGGCCCAGTCGTGGGCACCAAGTCTACCTTCGAGCAGTTCCTTGTCTCAAAATCACTAACAAAAAAATTCAAGCAACAAGATGCGAGGGAACGGCGTGGTCAATCATGGTCCTATTAGCCCCCCGAGTCTCCAGACACGGGGTAGACCCAAAAAGCACCAAGAACACCACACTCAAGGGTACCCACATGGGCATCCCATGCAGGGGGCTAGAGCTCTATTGGAAGCCTTGAATCTTCGGATGGGATGACCCAATGATTACTCTTGGCACTCTGCTAACACCGATCCCTCGGAAGACAACTCTCGACTAATCTAGAATCTGAACATTCCCCTCCTAATCCAAGCAATCCCAACGAGCAAAAGGCTTCGAGTGATGAGATGTGAGGAAACGGCGTGGTACTCATGGTCCTATTGGTCCCTCGAGTCTTCAGACTCAGGGTAGACCCAGAGTACATCATGAGTACCACATGCAAGGGTACACATATTGGTACCTCATGCAGGCTGCTGGGGCTCTTTTGGAAACCTTAAATCTTCGCAAATCTATTCTCGACTAAGCCAGGGGGATAACCCCAGACCTCCCTGATGAGGATTATTATTATTATTATTATTATTATTATTATTAACAAATTATTAGAGTTGAGGTAAATTCCTATAAACTCAAATAGAATTATACAAAAATGAAGTTCACATAAATATGGATCTTGGAACGAAGAGATCCAGGGCGTTTTTAAATTCGTTGACGGTCCCAGCGTCCACTACGGTGCTCGGCAAACGGTTCCATCTCTCGAAAATTCTGTTCATCAAGAAACCTTGGCCTTGAGGGGTCGCAAACTTCTCCTTGGACAATTTGAACTGGTGACCTCTCAAGTTGTTGCTGTTCATTGCATATAGGCCGCGAATACGATCACCGAAGTCACCACGAAGTGATCGGAAGGAAAATATCAGATCGCCTCTTTCGCGTCGTGAGAGAAAGGATGACAATTGGAAGATGTTGAGCTTTTCCTCGTAGGAAGGACGAATCGTTCCGTAAGGTATACGAGTTATCCAACGCTGCACTGACTCAAGACGGTGTTCGTCGGCACGTGTGGATGGCCACCAAACCTGGCCAGCATACTCAAGAGATGGTCTAACGTAGCTGGTGTATAGAAGCTTCAAGGTATCAGTGTCGCATCTGTTGAATGACTTCTGGATGGCGTAAGTCAATTGTCTAGCTCTGGCAGTGATAATAGATATATGGTTAGTCTAACATAGATCTTCGGTAATAGTCACACTCAGGTCACAATGACTTGAAACTCTCCCTAGCCTCGTACCACAGATGCTGTATTCTTTTCTTGGGTTGTTCCTTCCGATATGAAGTACACAGCACTCATCCACATTCAAGGGGAATAACCAATTGTCACACCAAACACCAATTTCATGCAGGTCACTTTGAAGGGTATCATAGTTAGATAGAGGAAAATTGTAAATTTTAGTATCATCTGCAAACATAGAACAAGCTGAGCGGAGTAATCGAGGGAGGTCGGAAGTATATAATAAAAATAAGATAGGGCCGAGAACGGAACCCTGGGGAACACCAGATGTTAAAGACACTTCTTGAACGGAAAAAAATCGATTGACCCGAACCCGAAACGTACGGTAGGATATGTAAGCTCTAATCCATGCAAGAACGCCACCCCTGATTCCTAGATTTGAGAGCTTGGAAAGTAGTCGACGATGGGGGACCTTATCAAAGGCCTGGAGAAATCAACATAAAGAACGTCTACAGGAACTCTCTGGTCCCACGCTTTAGTCCACTCATCAATGCATAAAATGAGGTTGCTTGTTGTAGAACGACCAGACAGGAATCCATGTTGTTCTTCTGGAAAAATGCCATTAGCTGAAGCAAACCGGGTGATATGATCGCACACGATTCTTTCCAGGACCTTCGAAGCCGAGGATAGTACACTTATAGGTCTGTAATTGTGCGGTGATAGTTTGTCCCCTTTCTTGAAAATAGGTGTTACAGATGCAGTAAGCCTGTCATTAGGTAGAATAGAATATCTGAGGGAACACGAGAATATTCTGTAGAGGGGCAAAGCCAGGGAATGGGCACAGCTACGGAGAAGTTTGGAAGAAAGGCCATCCGGACCAGGAGCAGTATCCTTGAGCTGAAGTAGGTAACCTTTAACAATCTCCTCGCTGATCTCGATGTCGGAAATTTCTCCTGTGACTCGAGGAAACCTAACTTCAGGAAGGGGGCCATCAGGCTCATGAACAAATGTAGAGGAGAAGACATCGGCAAATACCCCTGCTACCTCGAGAGAATCCTCACAGAGTCGGCTGGCCTGATTGCGAACGGTAGGAAAACTAACTCCCCCGCTCATCGATGACTTAAGGTACTTGAAAAATCTCTTCCTGTTTTTAGTAGAAGCCAGTCCCTTCTCGTACTGAATCTCAGCCTGATATAATGTGGCGGAAAAGCAGTTAGAGTATGTACGATGATTCTTGAAGTCACAAGTGGATCTAGTTCGAAGGTATCGCTGCCACGGGGCCTTTTTCCTCCTAGCCATCCTCAAGATATCATCATTGATCCACGGTTTGCAGTGTGAACTCTAACTGAACGGATGGTCGTGCAAGATGTTATAATATCATCAATCACCCTCAAGAAGGAACGCCACATTCCGTCAACATCTTTGTCATCCTCGAAAACTAGGGACCAGTCTATAGATTCGAGCTTTATTATAATCTATAGTGCGTATTTCCTTGGTGGTTTTAGAATTCGGGCACAGAAGTCGAAATTGTAGTTCCGTTGACAAGGTAATATGGTCAGATTTTCCGAATGGTGGCTGGTAATCAATATTGGAAACGAGGTTGGAGTCAGTCACCAAGATGAGATCGAGTAACGAAGGCTCCTGCCCGGATCTGAATCTAGTAGGTTTATCGACTAATTGTTGGTAGGCGGTCTTGCTTATGAGGTCTGCATAGAGGTAGAAGGGGGAACCAAAAGGAGGTAAGCTCTTAAGAGGCCACTCGATATCCGGACAGTTGAAGTCCCCGGTTAAGAAAATATTGCTGTGATGAGTTGTAGCATTTTCGAGAAATTCCACGAAATCAGAGTCACCCGGACAGGGGCGGGGGCGATAAATGCATCCAGTTAAAAGAGAAAATCTGCTGTTGTCAATTTTAAGAAAGATATTATCGATACCCGACCAGTCGTAGTGAACAGCTTCAACTTTAAAACGTTCAGATATTGTATCCCGAACATAAACACATACTCCACAGTGCCCCACGGTTACGTTATTATCATCCCGATAAATAGTATAGTTGGGGATATGAAAGACGCTGTCAGGTAAGGATGGTTTAAGACAAGTTTCGGTAAAGAATATCAGAATCGGTTGATGTAATTGAACATAAGTTAATATTTCAGGAAATTTTGAAGAGAGCGACTGGACATTACTATAGACTATTGGCCACACCTGGAGTCCCCCGAATCATCAGGAAGGGTAGTGGAACCGGATATAGTAGCAGTCTGTACGATTGTTGGAGATCCCTTCACATATTTTATAATGATATTTTTTTCACCACTGGACTGTCTTCTATTGAGCTCCCTCCGCAGTGAATCGAGCTCGGCCACCTGACTCTTCGTTTTGTCGTCCCGCAGTACAATATCGCGAAAATTTCTATTTGCTAAGAGACGAGATTTGTTTCTTAGCAGACCAGAGACAACACGAGGATTGGAGAATCTCAACCTCAACCAAGCAGGTCGAGATTTGTCCTTAGATGGTAAGCGATCGACGCTAAGCAGGCTTTGACTAGCCGATTCTGATATACAGTCAACAATAGCAGAGGCAATGGAAACATCATTAGATGAGTCAGTCCCCTCTGGAACATTGAGGGCCAGAAGGTTATGGGACTTTTCAACACGCTCAAGAACCTCAGGAATTACAAGTGACTGTGGACCAGCAGAGGAAAGCAACCCAGGCTTGACCTCACTCAGACCCCACGAAACATCCAATATTTTGTCCGATAATACCAATTGCTCATTTTGTATCAACTCAAACTGGGAACGTTGAGAAGCAAGAGCCGATTCATGGTCAGACAGAGTCTTGGAATGCTGAGACAGAGTCTCCGTACACGCGGAAAGCTGCTCGAACAAGTCGTTCTGTCGTTTTTCAATCCGCCCAACACTCGACGACAAATCAATCATCCGCTCCATCAGCATGTTGAAATGTTGGATAGTCAAAGGTCCATCCGATGGTACCTGTGGAGCGGGTTGACGAGATGGAGACGGTGAAATCGGGCGTCCACCCCCAGAGTTACTGCGCAAGATACGTTCGCTTGTAGTACAAGCGGAACAGCACCACACATTAGCAGCTCCCTATCCCCTATCCCCATCTCTATTTCTATATCTATCTATATCTCTTTGTCTGTCTCCTTCGCGGGAACGCTGAACAGACTCTTCGATCTTGAGAAAAAGGGGCCGGTGTCCTCATTTCCGGGTTCGGTTACCTTCTTGCCAGATATACACATCTTCTGTTCCCCAACTCGTTTTGGCGGGTGCGCCAATACAATCTAAACCTAGGTTACTGTTACTCAGTATTTATTCGCGTAGTCTACGTTTAGGCCCCGGTGGTAG
The DNA here is from genome assembly GCA_038502775.1 of Hippodamia convergens. Taxonomy (NCBI): domain Eukaryota; kingdom Metazoa; phylum Arthropoda; class Insecta; order Coleoptera; family Coccinellidae; genus Hippodamia; species Hippodamia convergens. The sequence goes on from CM076613.1 coordinate 13,874,593, forward strand.
AGGTATCATTGAGTTGATACTCTTTCACCCCTCAGGTAGAGTCGGTCTAGGGTTCCTTGCTTGTGGCTCTCCTTCGCGGGAACACTAACAGACTCTTCAACCTTGAGGAAAGCTGTGAATTGTCCTATATTTCCCCACTGTAGCTGTCATCTGGCCAGCGAATTCCACAACGTGTGTTCGGACTCCATTTTGTCAGGCGCGTCGACGTGCGCAGTCCTGGTTTTCTTTGCGCCTGTCTGGGGGATATTGGACAGGACTCTTCGAGTCAAGGGGGAGGGGACAGTAGATCGCGTGCGCGCGCAGGACAGGATAACTTGTTGACAGGTAGACAGCGTGTACCGCCTTTCACCCGCTACATTGTATGCTTTTCACTGGTAATCAAGATAATAAGGTTACTGGCTGTCGCTCTCTTATTAAACTGTTTTCACACCACGCATTTTAACCGCTTCACATACGCCGCCCGCTCACCTCGCTTCATTTTATTCCGTCCGTCATTTCTTTAGAATTTCCCTTGTAACTTGTTGGTGTATATTGTTAATTTGGCTGCTTTTCACCTCATTCGTTTCATTGTAGCACCGTCAATTAATTACAGCATTTCGTGTGGCATTGAAGTATTTGTATTTAGTAATATATTGTGTCTCGTCGAAGTGAGTTTTATTTATATAGCTCAAAGTCGCTCCTCTTCAGTGGAAGAAATAAAATCATATCAATCGCTACCACCCCAGATTGAATCGAACCTTGTCTCCAACTGTAGAAAAGCTACCCAGGTGGACAACTGTGAGCGACGTAAGGAATTGCGACCTTATAAAAACCATCGCAATTGGCGCCCGAGTAAGCTTGGAAAGGTAGTGGTAGGTGTCACAATCTCTATCTCTATATCTATCTCTATCTCTATGTTTGTCTCTGTCTTTTTCTCCGTCTTTATCACTATCTCCATATCAACCTTCATCTCCATCCCTATCACTATCCCTGTATCTATCTCTATCTCCATCTCTATTTCTATATCTATCTTTATCTCTATGTCGGTCTCTGTTTCCGTCTCTATCAATTTCTCTATATCTACCTCCATCTTCATCCCTATCACCATCCCTATATCTATCTCTATCTCCATCTCTATTTCTATATCTATCTCTATCTCTATGTCTGTCTCTGTCTCTGTCTCCTTCTCACTCTCTATCACTATCTCTTGATTCACCTCCATCACTTTCCCTATCTTCACCCCTTTATCTATTTGTATCTCCATCTCTTTTTCTATATTTATCTCTATCAACATGTCTGTCTCTGTCTCTTTCTCCGTCTCTATCACTATCTCCATTTCTACCTCCATCTCCATCCCTATCACTATTAGTAGATCCATCTCTATCACCATCTCTATTTCTATACCTATCTCTGTCTCCATATCTGTCTCTATCTCTGTCTCCGTCTCTAACACTTTCTCTGTATCTACCTCCATCTCCATACCTATCACTTTCCCTGTATCTATCTCTATCTCCATCTCTATCTCTATCTCTATCTCTATCTCTATCTCTATCTCTATCTCTATCTCTATCTCTATCTCTATCTCTATCTCTATCTCTATCTCTATCTCTATCTCTATCTCTATCTCTATCTCTATCTCTATCTCTATCTCTATCTCTATCTCTATCTCTATCTCTATCTCTATCTCTATCTCTATCTCTATCTCTATCTCTATCTCTATCTCTATCTCTATCTCTATCTCTATCTCTATCTCTATCTCTATCTCTATCTCTATCTCTATCTCTATCTCTATCTCTATCTCTATCTCTATCTCTATCTCTATCTCTATCTCTATCTCTATCTCTATCTCTATCTCTATCTCTATCTCTATCTCTATCTCTATCTCTATCTCAACTCTATCTCTATCTCTATCTCTATCTCTATCTCTATCTCTATCTCTATCTCTATCTCTATCTCTATCTCTATCTCTATCTCTATCTCTATCTCTATCTCTATCTCTATCTCTATCTCTATCTCTATCTCTATCTCTATCTCTATCTCTATCTCTATCTCTATCTCTATCTCTATCTCTATCTCTATCTCTATCTCTATCTCTATCTCTATCTCTATCTCTATCTCTATCTCTATCTCTATCTCTATCTCTATCTCTATCTCTATCTCTTACTCTATATCTATCTCTATCTCATTCTATCTATCTCTATCTCTATCTCTATCTCTATCTCTATCTCTATCTCTATCTCTATCTCTATCTATATCTCTATCTCTATCTCTATCTCTATCTCTATCTCTATCTCTATCTCTATCTCTATCTCTTTCTCTATTTTTTTTCTATATCTATCTCTATCTCTATGTCTGCCTCTGTCACTTTCTCCATCCCTGTCACTATCCCTATATCAATCTCTATCTCCATCTCTATTTCTATATCTATCTCAATCTCTTTTTCTGTCTCAGTCTCCCTCTCTATCACTATCTCTATATCAACCTCCATCTCCATCCCTATCACTTTCCCAATATCTATTTCTTTCTCCATCTCTATCTCTATATCTATCTCTTTCTCTATGTCTGTCTTTGTCTCTTTCGACGTCTTTAACACTATCCCCATATCTACCTCCATCTCCATCCCTATCACTATCTCTATATCTATCTCTTTCTCCATCTCTATTTCTATATTTATCTCTATCTCTATATCTGTCTCTGTCTCTGTCTCCGTCCCTTTCACTTTCTATGTATCTACCTCCATCTCCATCCATATCACTATCGCTATATCTATCTCTATCTCCATCTCTATTTCTATATCTATCTCTATCTCTATGTCTGTCTCTGTCTCCGTCGCTATCACTCACTCTTTATCTACCTCCATCTTCATTTCTATATCTATCTCTATCTCTTTGTCTGTCTCTGTCTCCCTCTCTATAACTTTCTCCATATCTATCTCCATCTTGTTCCCTATCACTATCCCTATATCTATCACTATCTCCATCTCTATTTCTATTTCCATCTCCATCTCTATTTCTATATCTATCTCTATCTCTTTGTCTGTCTCTGTCTATGTCTCCCTCTCTATCACTATCTCTATATCAACCTCCATCTCTATCCCTATCACTATTCCTATATCTATCTCTTCCTCCATCTCTATTTCTTCATCTATCTCTATCTCTACATCTGTCTTTGTCTCCGTCTCTATCACTCACTCTCTATCTACCTCCATCTCCATCCCTATCGCTACCCCTATATCTTATCACTATTCCTATATCTGTCTCTATCTCCATCTCCATTTCTATATCTGTCTCTGTCTCTTTGTCTGTCTCTGTCTCTGTCTATCACTTACTCTATATCCACCTTCATCTCCATCCCTATCACTACCCCTATATCTATCTCTATCTCCATCTCTATTTCTATATCTATCTCAATCTCTATGTCTGTCTCCGTCTCTATCACTTTCTCTGTATCTATCTCCATCTCCATCTCTATCACCATTCTATATCTATCTCTATCTCCATCTCTATTTCTATATCTGTCTCTGTCTCCGTCTCTTTCACTCACTCTATATCTACCTCCATCTCAATCCCTTTCACTATCCCTATATCTATCTCCATCTCCATCCCTATTTCTATATCTATTTCTATCTCTATATCTGTCTGTGTCTCTGTCTCCGTCTCTAACACTTTCTCTGTATCTATCTATATCTCCATCTCTATTTTTTTATCTATCTCTATCTCTTTGTCTGTCTCTGTCTCTGTCTCTTTCCCTATCACTATCCCTATATAAAAACCTCCATCTCCATCCCCATCACTATCATTATATCTATCTCTTTCTTCATCTTTATTTCCATATCTCTATGTCTGTCTCTGTCTCTTTCTATGGCTCTATCACTTTCTCCATATCTACCTCCATCTCGATCCCTATCACTATCCCCATATCTATCTCTATCTCCATCTCTATTTCTATATCTATCTCTATCTCCATCTATATTTCTTTATCTATCTCTATCTTTATATCTGTCTCTGTCTCCGTCTCTAACACTTTCTCTGTATATATCTCTATCTCCATCTTTATTTCTATATTTATCTAGATGTCTCTGTTCGTCTCTGTCTCGGTGCCCCTCTCTATTACTATCTCTACATCAACCTGCATCTCCATCCCTATCACTATCCCTATATCTATCTCTTTCTGTATCTCTATGTCTGTCTCTGTCTCTTTCTCCGTCTCTATCACTATCTCCATATTAACCTCCATCTCCATTCCTATCACTATCCCTATATCTATCTCTATCTCCATCTCTATTTCTATATCTATCTCTATCTCCATATCTGTCCTTGTCTCTCTCGCCGTCTCTATCACTTTCTCTGTATCTACCTTCATCACCATCCCTATCACTATCCCTATATCTATTTCTATCTCCATTTCTATTTCTATATCTATCTCTATCTCTATGTCTGTCTCTGTCTCTTTCTCCGTCTCTATCACTCACCCTATATCTACCTCTATCTCCATCCCTTTTTCTATATCTATCTCTATCTCCTTGTCAGTTTCTGTCTCTGTCTCTTTCTCTTTCACTATCCCTATATGAACCTCCATCTCCATCCCTATCACTATCCCTATATCTATCTCTTTCTCCATCTCTATTTCTATATCTATCTCTTTGTCTGTCTCTGTCTCTGTCTCTTTCTATGTCTCTATCACTATCTCCATATCTACCTTCAATTCGATCCCTATCACTATCCCCATATCTATCTCTATCTCCATCTCTATTTCTATATCTATCTCTATCTCTATATTTGCCACTGTGTCTGTCTCTGTGTCCGTCTTTAACTCTTTCTCTTCCTCCATCTCCATCACTATCACTATCCCTGTATCTATCTCTATCTCCATCTTTATTTCTATATTTATCTGAATCTCTTTGTCTGTCTCTGTCTCGGTCCCCCTCTCTATCACTATCTCTACATCAACCTCCATCTCCATCAGTATCACTATCCCTATATCTATCTCTTTCTCTATCTCTATATCTATCTCTACCTATATGTGTGTCTCTGTCTCTTTCTCTGTCTCTATCTTTATCTCGCTATCAACCTCCATCTCCATCCCTATCAATATCCCTATATCTATCGCTATCTGCATCTCTATTTCTATATCTATCTCTATCTCATATCTGTCCCTGTCTCTGTTTCCGTCTCTATCACTTTCTCTATATCTACCTTCATCACCATCCATATCACTATCTCTATATCTATCTCTATCTTCATCTCTATTTCTATATCTATCTCTATTTCTTTGTCTGTCTCTGTCTCTGTCGCCTATCTATTACTATCTCTATATCTACCTCCATCTCCATCCCTATCCTTTCCCTATATCTATCTCTATCTCCATCTCTATTTCTATATCTGTCTCTATCTCTATGTCTGTCTCTGTCTCTGTCTCTGTCTCTGTCTCTGTGTCTGTCTCCGTCTCTATCACTTGCTCTATATATACCTCCATCTCCATCCCTAATCACTTTCTCTGTATCTACCTCCATCACCATCCCTATCACTATCCCTATATCTATCTGTCAGAATGACAATTCTCGTAATGGGTCTTAGTTTTTGTTCCTGAAAAATATTTTTATTTCTTATGTTATAACATGTTTCCTATATCTATCTCTTCCTCCATCTCTATTTCTTCATCTATCTCTATCTCTACATCTGTCTCTGTCTCCGTCTCTATCACTCACTCTCTATCTACCTCCATCCCCATCCCTATCGCTACCCTATATCTTATCACTATTCCTATATCTGTCTCTATCTCCATCTCCATTTCTATATCTGTCTCTGTCTCTTTGTCTGTCTCTGTCTCTGTCTATCACTTACTCTATATCCACCTTCATCTCCATCCCTATCACTACCCCTATATCTATCTCTATCTCCATCTCTATTTCTATATCTATCTCAATCTCTATGTCTGTCTCCGTCTCTATCACTTTCTCTGTATCTATCTCCATCTCCATCCCTATCACCATTCCTATATCTATCTCTATCTCCATCTCTATTTCTATATCTGTCTCTGTCTCCGTCTTTTTCACTCACTCTATATCTACCTCCATCTCAATCCCTTTCACTATCCCTATATCTATCTCCATTTCCATCCCTATTTCTATATCTATTTCTATCTCTATATCTGTCTCTGTCTCTGTCTCCGTCTCTAACACTTTCTCTGTATCTATCTATATCTCCATCTCTATTTCTATATCTATCTCTATCTCTTTGTCTGTCTCTGTCTCTGTCTCTTTCCCTATCACTATCCCTATATAAACCTCCATCTCCATCCCATCACTATCATTATATCTATCTCTTTCTTCATCTCTATTTCCATATCTCTATGTCTGTCTCTGTCTCTTTCTATGGCTCTATCACTTTCTCCATATCTACCTCCATCTCGATCCCTATCACTATCCCCATATCTATCTCTATCTCCATCTCTATTTCTATATCTATTTCTATCTCCATCTCTATTTCTATATCTATCTCTATCTCTATATCTGTCTCTGTCTCCGTCTCTAACACTTTCTCTGTATATATCTCTATCTCCATCTTTATTTCCATATTTATCTAGATGTCTCTGTCCGTCTCTGTCTCGGTGTTCCTCTCTATCACTATCTCTTCATCAACCTGCATCTCCATCCCTATCACTATCCCTATATCTATCTCTTTCTCTATCTCTATGTCTGTCTCTGTCTCTTTCTCCGTCTCTATCACTATCTCCATATTAACCTCCATCTCCATCCCTATCACTATCCCTATATCTATCTCTATCTCCATCTCTATTTCTATATCTATCTCTATCTCCATATCTGTCCTTGTCTCTCTCGCCGTCTCTATCACTTTCTCTGTATCTACCTTCATCACCATCCCTATCACTATCCCTATATCTATCTCTATCTTCATTTCTATTCTATATATCTATCTCTATCTCTATGTCTGTCTCTGTCTCTTTCTCCGTCTCTATCACTCACCCTATATCTACCTCTATCTCCATCCCTTTTTCTATATCTATCTCCATCTCCTTGTCTGTTTCTGTCTCTGTCTCTTTCTCTTTCACTATCCCTATATGAACCTCCATCTCCATCCTATCACTATCCCTATATCTATCTCTTTCTCCATCTCTATTTCTATATCTATCTCTTTGTCTGTCTCTGTCTCTTTCTATGTCTCTATCACTATCTCCATATCTACCTTCATCTCGATCCCTATCACTTTCCCCATATCTATCTCTATCTCCATATCTATTTCTATATCTATCTCTATCTCTATCTCTATCTCTATATTTGCCTCTGTGTCTGTCTCTGTGTCCGTCTTTAACTCTTTCTCTTCCTCCATCTCCATCCCTATCACTATCCCTGTATCTATCTCTATCTCCATCTTTATTTCTATATTTATCTGAATCTCTTTGTCTGTCTCTGTCTCGGTCCCCCTCTCTATCACTATCTCTACATCAACCTCCATCTCCATCAGTATCACTATCCCTATATCTATCTCTTTCTCTATCTCTATATCTATCTCTACCTATATGTGTGTCTCTGTCTCTTTCTCTGTCTCTATCTTTATCTCGCTATCAACCTCCATCTCCATCCCTATCACTATCCCTATATCTATCGCTATCTCCATCTCTATTTCTATATCTATCTCTATCTCCATATCTGTCCCTGTCTCTGTTTCCCTCTCTATCACTTTCTCTGTATCTACCTTCATCACCATCCATATCACTATCTCTATATCTATCTCTATCTTCATCTCTATTTCTATATCTATCTCTATTTCTTTGTCTGTCTCTGTCTCCCTATCTATTACTATCTCTATATCTACCTCCATCTCCATCACTATCCCTTTCCCTATATCTATCTCTATCTCCATCTCTATTTCTATATCTGTCTCTATCTCTATGTCTGTCTCTGTCTCTGTCTCTGTCTCTGTCTCTGTCTCTGTCTCTGTGTCTGTCTTCGTCTCTATGACTTGCTCTATATATACCTCCATCTCCATCCCTATCACTACCCCTATATCTATCTCTATCTCCATCTCTATTTCTATTTCAATCTCTATCTCTATATCTGTCCCTGTCTCTGTCTCCGTCTCTATCACTTTCTCTGTATCTACCTCCATCACCATCCCCATCACTATCCCTATATCTATCTGTCAGAATGACAATTCTCGTAATAGGTCTTAGTTTTTGTTCCTGAAAAATATTTTGTTTTCTTATGTTATAACATGTTTAGTTTATCTATGGGAGATGATTGCCTTTCATTGGGGTCCCGTAGCGGTCTTCAAACATCTGAAGTGCCGGAAAATCATCACCTGGAAGGTCGTATCTGGTTTGAAAAAACCCTCACGACCAGAGAGCAACAATTTGTGGATTTTGAATTTGAATATCGGAGGAATTTCGAAAGACAAGTGTGATTACGTCTCCAAATTAGCTGATGAACATGGTATCAAAGAGATTTTTCTGCAAGAAACCCACACGGCAACAGAATCGTCGTGAAAGAGGACAGTTAAAAGGTTATGTTTTAATTGATTTTTTACATGTTTAGCTTGTTATGTTGAAAAATTATCAGTTACGTGACTTTCAACTGATTCAGAAAGGGAAATTGATGGAGTTTTTTTTCATTTCTTTCAAATTTTGTGACATTTCTGTCAAAAATATTCATAAATCTCCGAACATTATTTGGCCAAGAAATCTTAATGTTGATGTTTTTTAAAGTAGCAAATGCATTTCCAAAATGCCTTCGATTTATTTTGAATAATCGGTTTCTTTTCTGCTTCTGTCTTTTTTCATTTCAGATTAACAATTACGAGTCGTTCTGGGAAGAATCTGTGTATCCGAGATCATCGACGGATATCATGAAGATGATCACACTGATGGCTTTCAAGATTTTCCTGATATTTTATGTTATTTTGTTTTTTTGTTACGGGGAGGCAGGTTTTTTCGGCTGAGGTTTTTTCCCCTGGCTGTATAGTATCGTATGATAGAAGTGTTGATAGTATCGTATGATTCTATAGTATCATACAAAGTTCTTTTTTTACCTCAGCTCAGGTACATTTTGTTTCAACATTTATTGTATTATTTTAGTTCTCTTTTTCAAAAGAATATATTTATATATATATATATATATATATTGAAAATATTTGCGGAGGAGAAAACGTCTGATTGTTGATAATTGCCCAAACAACAATTGCCAGGTTCCCAAATTTAATTTTTTCTATATATATATATATATATATATATATATATATATATATATATGTAAATGATATGCTCGCGACTGTACCCGACGATTCAATAGTTTCTTTCGCAGACGACACCGCTGTTGTGTCGACTGGTAATAGTTGGAAAGAAGTTGAAGACAATATGAATGAATATCTGAAAGAGGTCAGCGCTTGTTGTCTTCAAACAAACTCTCTCTGAACATCGATAAGACGGTCTACGTAACATTTGGGAATTATTGTATTAGCGTTCCGGAATCTTTAAATATTAATATAGATGGAAAACTAATAACTAGGGTGGAAACAGTCCGGTACTTGGGAATAATCTTTGATTGTAACATGAGATGGGAAATACATATCGAATATTTGCTGAAAAAAACGAAATACATGGTTTTTATTTTCCACAAACTTGCTGGAATGATGCCTGGTGAGGTACTTCGGATGCTCTATTATGCACTGTTCCATGGTATTATAAGTTATGGAATTATTGCATGGGGAGGAGCTTACTCTAACTGTCTGAATCTGTTAAAAAATCAACAAAAGAGGATTTTGAAGATAGTTAATAAAAATGAGATTGTTCGTAACGGACCTTTGACAATGGAGCAACTTTTTTCACTTGAATCACTGAAATATCATTATGAAGTACTTAAAAATGAATTTATGAAATCAAAAAGCATCACTAGGAACAAAAGTATCCAATTGCCTATAAGATTCAAGACAGTCAGTGGTAAAAGTAGTATTGTGAGAGCAATTAGTGTGTTTAACTTACTTCCTAATGAGCTAAAAATTTTGAACAGTGGATATTCCAGGAAGAATAAATTGAAGAAATGGGTTTCAACAGGTTTGTGACCAGGATCAAAATTCGTATTATTATTGTTTTGTAGTTGTGAATTGCGATGGGGGTTGAAAGTGTGCATATTCTGTGGTGTTGTGGGTTTCAATTTTTTTTTTTCGGTTTTTGTTAGTTTTGAATAAGATATGATGTATGATTGACTTTCTACACCGAGCTCACAAACAGGTAACTGATTACCTCTGTGAGCTGCACATATTGTAATTAATTTTGTGTATTTTCGGTAATAAATAAATATAAATAAATATATATCGTCCTATCATTCTGGCTTCATTTAACATGCAACCACCATTCATTATGGCTTCAGTCGAATTACGGCTTCAGTATATGTGAAGCCATAATGTAATTCACATTTGCCGCTCATTGAGGCTATCGATTTGACATGGTTTATGTCAGTCGGAGCCCTGAGTAATACGGAAGAACCTTGAACCCAAAAATCTGACTCAGTTGCAAAGATGCCGTCATTATTACGAAATGAAAATTAATTCTTGTGACGCTCTAATGGTAGGAGAATGGTAAATATTGTATATTTTAGTTTGAGACTTTACCACCGGTGCCGTGATTGTAGTATACATTTCGTGTATATTGTGAACTAGACCTTGTACTTTACGGACTCAGAGATGTGGCAACACCACCCTAGCGTTTTTATGCAGTTAATAAAGAATTCTCATTCTGCTGATGACTCGCTAATATGTCTTGCGGAGGCAGAATTTTTATTGCGCTACAGCGTAACTCATCGAGTGGCGTTTCAAATCTCGTATTAACGTGAACGTCATATATGGATGGTGATATTCTAATGGATGGTAAAAATTTACAATATTTTTTATTAGTCAAATGCATATTTTGAGTGTATACTGAAGAATAAGTGATATTTATTTTTGAATACAACTTGATCTTTTGAACTTATAACCGTTTCGAATATAGAAGTAGTGATTATGGAAATTGTATTGCTTCAAAAAATTTTATAGATATACATAGTGTTCGAAATGCAACCTCAGTGCATTGCAATCAGGTGATTGATCAAAATATAATGGCTTCCGGAAATTGTTGTTTAGATCATTCGAAAAAAATCAGGAAAATCTTCACTCTGTGACGGTCTTCTTACTCCTGATGAAGGTCTTTACTTCTCTATTTTTTTTTTTGTGTTCTTTAATACTGATTAATGGTTCTTTAGACCATAGCCCAAAATTTAGAGCCAGCCAATCCACCATGAAAGAAAATGGCACTACCACGCTTCGCCTAGATTCTAGTATTCTCACTGAAAAAAGTACTTTGCAACTTTGGGAAGTGAATTTAGTAACTGGCGCATTGAATAAGGATTCCAAAACGGTATGACTCTTGCTATATTATTATTCCTCAAATAGTGGACAATTAAAATTTCTGCGAAAAAAAATCATCTTCTTCAAGGTTGATTCTGTTTTTAGTGAGGTAGTGAGAATCATTTCACGATGAGAGAACGAGACATATGATGATGCTATCAAATAAAATCTCAAAAAATTATGCGAATTGAAAGCAGCTGAATTTGTCAATAATGGAATATTCACCGGTTCGATATCACGTTATTATCTGATGAAGTATTATACAGGGATACCATGAATTTATGTCATCAGGCTGGATACATATCATGTGGTTTTGATCGCCTGTTCTGCCTTCGTTTGGGGTATACAGGATGATTATTGAAATTTCCAAGTTCGATAACTTTTGAACCACTCGATCGAATGATTTCAAATTTCGAAGTTTAATCACACTTACTATCGCCTTTTTCCAATATTTATACAACCGAAAAAGTCAGATTCAGTCTGTTTTTGTTTTTCGAATTTAAAAAAAATTCAAGGGGGGCAGTCGTAAAGAATGGCAAAACTATAAAATTTGAGATAATTTCATCAATAACTTCCAAATTTCTAGAAGAGAATGTGTATTGAACACCCTGTATGGCGGTGCCAAGCAGAAATTTTGAATTTTCATTATGAAGTGATTATTTCTTTGTGGCACGGAAACGAAACATAGTGTCCACGTACAAGGTGGTCCAATATTCACGAAAATAGGCGAAAATAAGAAAAGGTTGAAATTTTCCAAGTCTGGATGTGATTTATTCGACTCCAGAAATATTGAAGGAAGGCGATAGTGAAGAGTAGAGTGACAAACTTCAAAACTTGAAATCATTTGTTCGATTAGTTCAAGAGATATTAAACCGGGAAATTTCACTCATAAGTTGAAAACACACCCGAATGCAGGCAATTCAAACCTCTTGATACGAGTCCAGCATGATGATATTAATTCATGGTATCCGTTAGTCGCATTCTTCCAGGACACCCTGTATCATGTAATGTAACACATGATCAGATAAGATCGTGATATCAATTATCTGTTCAATCACTCCGAGATACTCTCTAACTGTCACTCGTGCAAGTTAAGCATGCTCAGTTTATCGTCTTTTATGAATGTAGGCTCGAAAAAATTTCTCTTAGAATGGAGAATTTTTCTGATGTTTTTGTAGCATTTTTCGATAAGAGCTACACGAGTTTGATGTCTCACAAAAAGCAACATTTGTACTAGCTGTAAGTGCGTCTGATTTACTAACTACACGTCTGTCTTGCTCCCACATCGTGAAATGACTTTCCCAATTTTAATTAAATTAGAATAAACCTCAATTAAGTTTCTGAGCATATCAGACTAATTTTCAAATAACTAGTGCCTTGGTTTCCTCGAAAGCGGTACCGTCAAATTCCGACCGAATTATTTCAAGTTCCTTGTCAAACTTGCATTGTACTTTTTTAAATGTGCCGTGAATTTTATTCGAGCTGAGAACATCGTTTCAAATTACAGGCCATATTATAAAGAATCGTTATTCAGTAAAAAATTACACACAAATAAGTTAACTGAAGACTATTAGCATCAGGAGATATGTTCGTTACTAAGTGTAGATTTTTCAGTTTTTTTCAGAAATGTCAATATTTCTCAAACAACATGAGTGAATTTCATTATGAATTGGACATCTGGATCACCTGTATGTATTAGAGCTCACTCGCTTGTCACTATGATATCTTTAACAGTAATCGCAAAATGAATGGTATATGGAAAAAAAATAAAGAAAAATTCGGAATGAGAGTAATGGTTCTTCATCTATATATTTGATTGAATCTTCATAATGTGGACCTCAGATTTTGTATATTGAACGTTAGGAGAAAACACGAGAGAAGGAATGAGCAAGTTCTAGTTATAATTTTTTTTCTAGTAGAAAATTGTCTTTCTTTACACAGCTTTCGAGTGAGCATATACGGTCAATACTCATATATTTCAGGGAGTGACTGTAGATGACAATGTGAAACTTCTTACCAACTCAGGCCTAAGATGGACCATAACTTTCCAAACTTCACAAATACTTGTATGAACTTATTGGACGTTCAGTACATGTATGTTTTCGAATGAAATAAATCGTTTAGTGATAATAGGGGAGATTTGAATGAAAAAAACTTGGAATTTTTGATTAGATCATCCAGTTTTAAATCGAAATCAAAGAAAAGGACTATGACTAACTAGGCCTTTGCGATGCATTTCAGGACCCAACTATATATGAAGTTAATTGTATTTCTTGGCATCTTTTCATCGAGTTCTTCAACGAAATACACAATTAATATATTTGAAGAAATTGTAAAAAATTCAAATATTTTTCAACACGACTTGTTCAGAATAGAAACACCGTTTTACTTAAATTTGGATACCCTATAGTTAATTTGGAAGTGATTAATTCCGCTATGAATTCGGAAGGATCAGTTGGTCATAGTTTCAGAAAATTTCGTTTTGTTCAGACTACTTCATCAGTAACGTCTAAGTAAATATCTGTGAACATTTGTCTCGAAATAAAAAAAATTCATATCCTCCTCTTTTTTTGTTTTATGACAAACGGTATAAAGAGGATTTCAAAAGAAATTTGTGTGTTTTCTCTCTCTCTCAAAAATTTTTTTTCACGTTGACGAATTTCAAAGGTCAATTGATTTATTTCCAAATGAATCGAAATATATATTAATATTTATGGACATACTTTCCGCTAATTCATCCTTCTCATTTTCATCATCATTATTCTCATCTATAAAAAATAATGTATTGTTACTATTAAGAAGATCATCATCATAAGTCGACAATGCTCATTCAAGTTTTATTTCCTGTTGATTGATAAAATGAATTATGAAAAATTACTTCGCAATGGACAAGGTGTTTTTTAGTTCACTTCATCAATAGAGATTTTATGACTGATGAATTGGTACACAATAAAATTGCGAAGTCGGGGCAAAATCAAATGATTGAAACTCATTTAAAAATGAAAATATTAATTGGCCGAAAAATTTCGATTAGAATGTTGGGTGAGCTAATAAGAAATAATTTCTCCACTTCACCTGAATGGAATATAAAAATTAAAAAAACCAAATGGCATAAAATTTTCGATTAAAAAAGTTGGTTGCGGTGACTGATGGCAAACGCCGCTCAAAGTTTCAAGTCAAATGAGCGCTTAATTTGCTTTTATTCTGGGTAAGTTGTGAAATTTAAAAAAAAAAACAAAAAAAAAGATTTTCCAGAATTTCTAGACGAATAAAATGTTTCAAGATATTCAATTCAAACACCCAGTATGTTGAGAACCATGCATTTCAGTATCCTGAGAATTAGTTGAGGTCTTATCGAATGAGTACAATTCTGTTCAAAACAAGGAAAGCCGAATAAGTTGGATACCTGCAGGAAAAAAATTGAAATTATATAGGTACGATTAAATATTTTATTTTATTTGTGCTCTTTCGTGCAAATAACATCATTTGGGAGCCTCAGGAATAATTTCTTTGAACGATTTCAATACTGCATAGGATCGCGCTTCTAACAACATGATACAGAACTTCACGTGGATATCCAATTCAAACTGAGAACTAGAACTGTGAAATCATTGCCATAACAGTGGGGAATAGTATACTTATCTGACAACGCTGTAAGGGAATCGAACGCATATTATGTGAGTCCGTAATATTATCTTCTTATACAAAAATTGTATATTTGAAGCCACAATGGTAGGAACTTATAATGAAGCCATAATATACGCTAGACATCAAAAATTTGTATATTTATTTTCTCATCGTACGGTATTCATAGTGGAGAGGGTGCCTAATTTGCCGTTCCTGTTGAATATACATGAATCAGAAACTGACATAGGTCTTCCCGTTCTATGTGACGCCACAATGGTGGTATATGGTTTGACGCCATAATGTTCGGAGATGTAAAATATATATATATATATATATATATACATCCTAGTGCTGATAGACGTCCCGTATGAATCAAGGCTTTTGGGGTCCATCAGAAATACCGGGGTTCTCGCAGATCTAATGATGTATATGATGGAACGTGTTTTTGTAGGTTCTAGTGTCGTACTCAGTTTTTCTTATTCACCAATTTTTTTCCCAGTCACTTCAGTGCTATCTTACGTCCGTTCATGTTCGTAGACTTTGACGACCGAACGTATATATTATGTATACCCCACGTTTTTTAGACGACCAACAGCGTTGCCATTTAACGTCTGCACCTATTCTCTCAAATGCATTCAGTGAGTTTATTCAATCATGAACACATGTTAATTTCTTTCATATTACGCGAACTTAACCTTCCGGAGCTGGCGCTCATAGCTGGTACATGAGGGCTGTCGCGCGGAGTGGGAGTCCTTATGTTTTTTTCTAATATCTCTTCAATATTAGATGTCATTCAAATCAGATTTTTTCAAAGAGAAACAAATAAATCATCGCTCAAATTAAAAAAAATAATATCAAATGAAATATTTTCGACTTTGTATTATCATATATGAAATCGAAAATTTCAAATATAAAATAAAACTATCACTCAAAAAGATCTATTTTTTCATATTATATCGAAAAATTATTGATCGTTAGCAGTATGTGAGAGTAGCTATAGATGCCCGAACATCTTTCTCAACTTGGCTCATGCATAAATTAAGTGTACCACAGGAAAGCATCCTCGGAGTATTATTATTTTTGATAATGATTAATGATATATGTGAAGATGCAGAGTCGACCAATTTTGTGAATGATTCGAATTTTTTATAGCGAAATGTGATATTATAATGATCTACAGCTGAAATGAGAGGAATCCAAGAATGGCTATCGCGGAAAAAATTCATTCTGAATGAAAATAACACTGATGTAGTGTTTTTCGATCTTACGGATCCAAAGATGACCAGCCAATGATGATGAATTCTGGTGAGGATGAAGTAAGAACTTCGAAGTTTACCAGTTTTCTGGGGGTCGTTTAAGATGAGTTTCTGCAATGCTCAAATCATATAGAGGACCTTCTGAATAAATTGGATAAAGTATGTTATGCCATGAGAATAATGAATAAATACATTCAAGATGATACGAAGAGGATAATATATCTCTTATCAAATACGGAATAATTTTTTGGGGAGTGAGTCCAACACTAAAGTCGATATTTATCAGTCAGAAATAATACTAGATTAATGCTAGGCATAAAATTCAGAGATTCGTGCAGGGGTTTCTGACGGTTTATGGATTTTACATTCATGAGTGTCTAATGTACTTATATAATACCAATACTACTTATAGAACTTGAACAGCTGATATAAACATTCCATATCATCGATTGTCTCTATCTGAAAAAAAATCCATCTCTTATGTGTGTAAAGCTTTTCAATTAATTATCTCATAATCTCAAAATAATCAATAGTTACAGAAAGTTCAAAATCAGAACCAAGAAACTTCTAGTAGATCTAGAGCCATATTGTTTTGGAAGATTATTTAAGTCTTGTTGAATTTATTATTTGTGCTGTTTTCATTTTGTGTTTTCCTATAAGAAAATATCATCTGAAATAAAGACATATATCTATTTATCTATCGATAAATATGTTTTTCAAAACTGAGGGGATGGGCATCATTTCTTGAGAAAAAGTGTTCACTAAAAATTCAGCTAATCCGAGATATAAAGGGTTATAAATGGCTGCAACTGCTTCCCTCATAAAATCTTGATGAAAGAATTGAAACCTACTCAAAAAGAGTATTATGAACTCAGTGTACAAATGAAAAGGAAAATCTTCGTTGTTTTGTTAACCATCTCCTTTGTCAGCAAAAAGGTTTATACGCCCATAATTCCTCCATGAAATGAAAAAATATGGCCAGAAACCGAGCAGGTAACAGACTTTTTCAAGTTAGTCAGATATCCTCTATTTCACAGATGATTTCTAAGCGGGCATTGTTTCGATCATTTTTGACAGTTCTTAAAACAGTTGATATGATTTGATAGATCACATATAAAATTGTCATATACCAATTGTTAGTTGCTTGCTGAATACGTTATTTTTTTTTCAATAGCAATCAGAAGATGTACCACAGACTCTAAAGAACGCTGGTAACAATTGCAGAAGTAAGCGTTGACTGCATGCATGTACTAGAAATGAGAGGAGATAAATTGAGCAGGATCTTAAAATTTTGTTAATTTTTTTATTCATTTTCATGTTTATTATACGGATATGTTCATGCTAAGCGTCATTAGGTTCAAAATAATTCGTAATCGTACTGTCAGCGGTACATCTTCAAGAAAAATTAAGTTATTTGCATTAGCAAGCAAGTAAAGTTTGGTAATTCAATCTGTTATTCGTCAAGTGATGTCAACTTATTCCGAGGATTAATGGAACCATGGCTCGATTATGAATCACGAGTGATTAGTTCAAAAAGTTCGACCCATAAAGGCGATGGTGGTCGGGAGTACAATTATGGAGAGGTGGTGGTCCTCTAGACAACCCTCCCAGCAGTTAGATCATCTTCTAGGCCTTCAAGAATCAACAATGTTTGACTCATTGAGGTGAAATTACACTGGGTAACAGAAGAACTTTTCGATTTACCTAAGAATTCGACTTATCGATGTTCGATTTATCGAGAGTTCACTGTATAATATTTTCAATCTGTCCTTCTGTACCTGTACACTTGTTACTTTTTTTCTACGAACATTTTAATAATAATTATTATTGAAAATTTTGAAAAAAAGAACAGGTGTGCTGATAGATAGATAGTTTTCAATCTTAGACTTTACAGTGTAATTTTGGAATTATGATAATATCAGGAAGTAGATATTTTCAATTTTTTGACTTGCAGAGCTTTCTGAAAAAATTGAACTATTACATATCAAGGGCGATCGTCAGAGTGGGCAAGGGGGCTTATCCTCATCTTACAGCTTAGAGCCAAAATTTCTATGAAATACGAATATTTCGGACTCAAGTGAACCATCATAATTTTTAGAAATTAAATTCAAATTTTAAATTAAGAATGTTTGGTCAATGGAAAAATGTAATATTCAGTTCATTCATCCTCATCGAAAACGTGAAAATCTCGAACAACACCAGACTACCTTGGCGCTATACTATTTCACTGTACGTGCACGAGAGAAGATTCGAAAGGCTGGGTAGTCTGTAGTTCATAATATCCCAGATCCTAGTCTCTAGTAGAGAATATCTCAACCTTTAGAATGTCATTGGAGGCTTGACTCCCTGCTATGGTCAATCGGGTCGACTTCTGACTTCGCTTTGAATATATTTTGATCTCAGGAGGGACGGAAGGATTGAATTCACAGCGGCTTGTGTTTGTTTTTGATTCAAATTTGAATTCAACGGCAGTGATCTTGTGAACTTTGTAATTTTGTTATGAGGCATATTCGGGAATGAAATGGATAAGTCAGACGAAAAAAAACGATGCGCAGATATTGTAGATTCGATATTGAGGAATGATTTGGCCGGTAAAATTTCAACAACGACCTAGGCCAAATTTGATTGCTTTGGAATCAATCGAAAATAGTCAAAATGGAGGTTTGAATTTTATTCGGTATGATACATTGTCCTACCTGACAAGGAATAATACTCAATTTCTTGCTGGACAATCAAATATATTCATAATTTTTTTTTCATTGAAAATAATTATTAATTCATGCCACTCCTTCTCATATCCAAAAAAAAATCAATTTATTTACCGAGAAAAGTTGAATCCAAAGCTCCCTAAAATGTTTGCCTTCTCGGTTCGAATGACAATGAGCTATCACTATAACAATAGTTTTATCATAATATCCATCTAGGTATATGTATATGTACGTCGAAAAATCTGCTCATAAAATTTAAGCCTAATGGACTGGCCATCAAAATAGCTGAGTTTGTACTAATTATATGTATACAGGAGAAGGTAGACGGACTTCTTAGATAAGTCAATTTTTTTCATTCGTTGTCTGTACACCATTTCCCTCTTTTTTTGTTGAAATATTATTTGGAGCGTGGTAGAGGTCACTTTGATTATATTTTTTCAAGTTCATGAATTGTACTCAGGAAAGAAATTAGCAAGTTCATATTTTAGTATTCTGTAGACTACGTTTGGCTTTGTCAATATTCCGAGACTGAAGCCGAAAATTAAACCTTCGATAATCCATAGCCTACTTGATGCTGAATTTTCTAGAACGCTCGTGTTATAACCAATGTTAGCAATGAATTATTATTATTATTATTATTATTATTATGCCCTTGAAACAACCTATGATTTTCTGAAAAAAACATTTGCACGAATATACGAATAAATAGGTATTGCAATTTTCTAGAACCTAAGACGAAAATCGAACTACCTATTAACATGAACTTTCCGTATCTCGGCTGCAATGATACGTGTTGCTGTCAAGCATTCTCGAAAGATACTGTGAGGTTTTAAAGATGTCATTGCGATTATAAAGTTCTTTGGAATTCATTCAATGTTCAATCCTTAGTACATCTATGATAAGTCTCAAAGTTGTTCTTCGATGTGATATTTTTTGGTATTCCCTGCGACTCACTGTTACTTTACTGGTTGACTGGGATATGGACATACGAAAATCGGCTCATCAAAATCAATCTCAACAGCAAGGACGTCAAAACGACGGATCCCTCGATTAGGTCGATTTCAATGATACCAGTCTTTCGAAGTATTTGTCTGTATCAGTATTCATAAAATTTTCAATAATTATCATGATTCCTCAGGTTTAATTATTGCTCGACTGTTTGAGAAGAAAAGAAGAAGAAGGTATAGAGATAGCTGATACTTATAGTTATAATGAATATATGTACAAATTTCTTAAAGTTATAGGGTTTGGACAAACATATAATATTATAGTCCAAAATGATAATGTCATTTTTGTATTTTTTTAATACGTTTCACAATCCGTTCGTATGGTGTGGATACATAAAATTTCATTAACTATCTACATTTATTCACATTCGTGAAATGTATTCATGAAGAAATTAGCAAGTTTATAATCGATTACCTATTTCAAAGGCTCTAGTCTGTGTGAAGCAATTAATTGAGGAAATAAATAAAAAAAATAAAATAAATTAAAATATTATTGATATGTGAATACTGTTGGATATCTCATTCGAATGATGAGCAATGATTTCGATAGAATTTTTTTGCGTAATTGCTGCCTTAGCTAGTGTGTTCTTCGGTCCATCTCAAAAAGTAGTTGATACAGATTAGATCTCCCCTGCCCTCACTTCGGATCTATATTTAAGGAACCAGTCTTAGGGCCGATATTATAAACGTATCGACCGAGAATTGGAATTCAATTTCAGCTTGAAAACCAGTTTTGTGAGCTCAAAATTGTCCTCGAGTAGAGGATAAATCTCAATTCTCGTTGATATGTTATAATAATGATAATAATAATAATAATAGTAACAATAATAATGATAATATTTATTCATTTCATCACAGTTGTTGATTATGTGCAATAAAAGGGAAATACGTCATACAAAAAAAAAGGAAGAGACACACATTTTTAGTTATTTATATAGCAGCAGTAGTCAGAAAATACTTGAATATTTTAGAGTTCGCATTGCAGAATCAGTTTTCGAGTTCTATTTTTGAAGATTTTCTCATTCTCGGCACTGTGATAAGATGATGGTGGACTGTTTTAAAGCTTGAGAGACATAAACTCTACTTGATGCTGCGATAAAGTGAGACGACATTTGGGCAAAGAATATCTATCCATTCTTCTTGTTTTGTTGCGATTCTCAAAATCTATGAAAAGTTCATCATGTTGACGAACAAACATTTAACATTTATAAATATACAATCCAGTCATCGTCATTAAACTATGCTCCTTGAAAATACCACGGCGAGTCTCTGTTCTCTTAATTCCATAGATTGTTCGATTTGCTCATTTTTGATCTAGAAATATTCTGTGTGATGAAGAACTGCCACCCCGAAAAATTATACCATATGATAGTTTGCAGAATATATTATCTTGAGAACTGTCGCATTCGAGTGATACTTCAAAACGTTTAGTGAGTATATCACCGAGTGCAGACGTTTACTAAGGGTGCCGCAGTGGGTTTACCACTTCATTTCGTCATCAATATAGATTCTCATTAATATTGTACACGAGTGTGCAACTATCTCATTGTTTCTCATATTAATTGCCCTGGGAGGTGTGAGATTTGATTTCCTTATTCGGTAAAACATTGCCTCTGTTTTGTCTATATTTAATTTGATTTCATTTGCTTCACACCATTGACTTACCTTTTTCAGTTGTAATTGAGAGGTGGATATCACGTTTTCTATAATATTTTCCAAAAGCAGTAAAGTTGGAATCATCTGCATATAATGAAACATAAGACTAACCCTGAGTATTGTCCTATTCTGCTTCGCAGAATAATTTGCGAAATGGTGGAAGATTATTCATGGCCAGTATCAAAAACGTGTCAACCGAGAATTGAAACTCATCCTCAGTTTGAAGGCTGAAAATTTTGAGTATACAGAAACCGTTTCTCAAGCTGGGGTGAAATTTCAATTTTCGGTGGTTGAGTTTATTATACTGGCCCTGAGTATTTTCCTACGCTGTTTCATAGAATGATTTTCCATATTGAGGAAAAGTATCTCTGTATTATTTTTCCTTCATTGTTTATTTTTTTTATTTACCATGGGTGACTCAGGGGTTCCGGATTGATTTGACGAATTTTGTCTTAAAAATCAGGTTATTTAGTTATTTTGCATTTCCAGCAAATATTTTTATCATCAAAAATGTTAACGAAAATGCTTCTATGAAAATATTCAATTGGTCGAAAATTATAATAACGAATCAATTCTGAATTTATCAGATATCAAATTTTGAAATTGTGGGTTTCACCGATTCGTTGAGGTCACTAATGAGTGAACTCAATGGAGTTGATTAGTTTTTGAAAACAATAAATACAAAATAGGAGATTCCTTAAAAAAACATTATCGATGTATACTTT
>CM076613.1:13897046-14015015 GCA_038502775.1 Hippodamia convergens
CTTCTCCTGAATTCTCTGCCTATGTCGGCTGCATATACCGTCCTCTTCCTTCCCTTCAGACGTTTTTCTCTTCGAGCACCTCACCTCCATTTCAAATTGCAAGAAGAATGTAGCTCTTGCTGGGAATTATTTTAACTTTAGAGAGCTCACTTGGCCAATTACTGTTCTCCACCAGGGGGCTCACCGGCTGGAAGATTCTTTTCGGTGCTGGAAGATTCAGGTCTATCTCAGCTTGTTAACAGCCCCACCAGATTCGTACCTGGCCAAACTCCGTCCACACTCGACCTCTTGCTGACGGAAGGATGATGCCTTGATTAATGGGTCACTCTTCATGCTCCTATCGGGAGATCGGACCACGCGGTCATAACAGCTGAGATACAGTTTATATGCCACCCGAGGACCAATTGTAGTGGAAGAAGGAAAAAAAATATGATCACCGCTCCAGAGAGCGGTGATCAGATTCAGAAACCAGAGTTTGTTGTTGATAGATTGGGATCAGGTTCTTTACTCTGGCATCGGTGTTGATTCTCCTGGGATTCCTTTGTGTCAATTCTCAAACAAATATAGATAATAACACCACATTCCACATTACTCGAAGCATACCTTCCAAACCATGGCTAAATGGTGAATTTATTGACCGAATCCGCTGCAAGAAGAGTCTTTTCTAGAGATACCTACGTATAGATCACAGTCCAACTATGACGCTCATAGAAGTTATTCAAACCAATTATCTGCATCCATCAAGGCGGCCAAGGACAAATTCGAGACTAATTTAACGTGCTCAAAAAATCGGAAGAAGTTCTTCAAATACGTCAGATCGAGTCTCAATTCAAAGGTTTTAACACCTCATGTTCGAAACCATAACGGTGTGATTTGCTCTGTTTCTCTGGAATGTGCAAACTCCTTTGCCAGATCCTTTGCTTCAATCTTCACATCGGAACCTGATGAACCATTCCTGATGTTGAAGCACTAAGATGCCACCAGATTCTTGATCGTGTCAGATTGAGTCCCACACGAATTAACGACATTATAAGATCACTTGACCCACCTCTGCACCAGTGTCCCGACAACATTCCTGCTAACATCTTAAAAAACTGTGCTGAGTCTCTAAATGATCACTCCAGTGTACAAGAATGGGGACAAACTTGATATTCAAATTATGGCCTATAAGCCTGCTTCCGATTTTGGTAAGGTTGCCAAGAGGTTGGTTAGTTCGAGATATTATCGTTCTTGAACAATAGTATATTCTAAAACAAGTGTGCAGAATGAGCTCCTATTCCAACACGAATGCGAAATTCGAAAACGAGCGACGAAGGAGCGAGTTTCGTCAAGCATGAGTGTTGGAATTGCCTTCTGCAACGAGTATTAGACGGTATTTTTTCTATTCAGTAACTTTTTGTGGAATAATCTCGAAATTCAAATGAAAATTCAGATTAGTGACTTTTGTTTTGTATCTTGGCAGTTGGTGTGACATACGAAATCTGACAGATCACGGAATTGGAATTGATTTGATTCGAAACTTGATTCGATCGGAGGGCAGTAGTGATAACCAAAAAACGAAAATATGACTGAAAACAATGCTGTAATGAGTTTCATTACAGCACTACTTTTAGTTCTGTAATGAACGCATTACGATACTGAAATAGAGAAAACAACATTATTCCAGTCGATCAGCATGGTTTTCTCCCCGAGGAGGTCAGTCATAACCGCTTTGCTGAAATGTATTGTCGAGTGGACTTAATCAGTAGATCGAAATATTCCGATGGATCTTGCATATTTGGATTTCTCGCGTGCATTCGATCGTGTGCCGCATAAAAGACTTCTCCACAAGCTCGAATATTTTGGTGTCAGGGGTGAACTCCTACGTTGGATTGAATCTTTTCTTCAGGATCGCCATTTTCAGATGAGGGTGGCTGACGTTACCTCCCGTAGTTTCGCGGTTGGAAGTGGCGTGCCTCAGGGATCTGTCCTCGGCCCAATTCTATTCCTGGCCAACGTGGGTGATTTGCCGACGGGTTTGGTCTGCCGTCACTCTTCGTACGCCGATGACATTAAGATCTTCGCTGATGTATCTTCAAGTGTTGACTTGCAGCAGGATTTGGATCGCATATTCGAATGGTCGAAAAGGTGGCTCTTGCCATTGAATATCGAAAAATGTGCTATTATGCACTTGGGGAGAGGAAACCCTGGCCAAAAGTACTTCATTGGTGGGCAATTGGTGCGAGTAACCAGTTCCCAAAGCGATCTTGTGTTATGGTTTCTGACGACCTCAGTTGGTCTCAACATATTGATGGTATAGTGAGGAAAGCTAATAAACTCTTATATCTTATCAAACGATCATTTCCTCGATACTCGGTGGAGACCTGTAAATTACTATACACAACCTATATTCGACCCATACTAGAGTATGCTGGTCCTGTCTGGGCGCCTGTGCTAGTTCGAGACCATGTAAATCTGGAGTCTGTCCAGCGAAGGGCTACCAGAATACCATTCGGTATCATGCGTCCAGCGTACGAGGAGAGGCTCAGTTTGTTTTGTCTGCCATCTTTCTCGGACCGTCGTGCGCGAGGTGATCTCATCGTGACTTATCGCGCCATCCATGGGCTTTTTGGCTGTGATATGAGCGGACTGTTTGTGCGGGATCGTGAGGGACGGTGTGGTCACCATCTTAAGCTCTACCGCGAAAATTTCAAGTGTACCGTTCGAGAGCATTTCTTCTCCAATCGTGTATTCCACGCTTGGAACGCTCTACCTAGTGAATTTGTATGCGCCCCGTCAATAAACGCTTTCAAGAACCGTCTTGATCATCACTTGACTATATCGTGATTTCCAATGTTGATTTGTTTGCAATGTATTTCTTTGAGCTTATATTTACCTGAGATGTAAGGATTTTGCCTCCTCTCTTATTTTCAATAAATAAAAATAATAATAGTAAATGAACTTGATTCATTTTTGGGCGATGAAGCTCACTCAAACACCAATATTCACCGACCTAGTGAATTCAATTGAGGTCGCATTTTTTATTTCAGAAACCATTGATGCGCTAACCAATATTGAGAGATCATCATTTGACCAATCGTGAAATTGACAAACCTAGGCATAAGTGGGACCATTACTGGGTTCAAAAAATTCTCGATTGATGGAAAGAAATAATATCATAAAATATAAACGCGGTGGTCCGAAACACGTCTATGACATCGTTACAAGTGACGAACCTTCGACTAACACGTATGAGCACGTGAGAAAGTAGCAGTCGAGTCTATGAGTGTTTCAAGATGAACCAAATTCAACAAGAGTTGTTCACGTACGATGGAAGCACTCCATAGTAAAAAATCGCCGGTTTTTACGGAGAAACTGTCGCATCGTACTATGAAACAACTTAGAACAGTCAATGCTGAGTGGTACACAACCAGGCGTATAAAGATGGGCGTATCATGGGGAAAATTTCGGGAAACAATAAAGCGATTTTATATAATTAATTTTCTGACATTAAGAAAGTCTTCCGGGATCGAATCCAGCATCACCTCCGGAAATTCAGCGGGCGAGTTACAACCTCAGACCAAGAATCCTCTGAAGATGCCTACCGCAGTTGTAGGCGAAACGTGAGGTGAAATAATTCCTAATAGACCACGGCCAATAAGCCCAGAAGACTCTCTTAATGTCAGTATATCCGGTCGTGAAAGCCTGAAACTATTAATTACTTTTCTGTTTGTTTTTTAATCACGAACTATAAAAGGCAACACACATATCAGACCCAATTGAACATATCCGACGTGAATAATCTCATTTTATGTTTCATCTGAATCTGAAGGTTTATTTATACAGGGTGAGTCAATTGTGTACCGAGCCTTCTGGGGGTGGTAGTTTGATGGATAAACTTATGGCCCCAAATGCATATTAAAGTGGATTATCCTTCATGGTTGTTAAAATTGAAAAAAAATTCTATGGTGAATGCCACCAGATTGAAATTCCGTGGAAAAATGTATATTGGTGAAGTACACTCTTACACTACAACATTTCTGATATTGTTATACCTAAATGGTGTTCTTGGAGGGTGAGTAATGATACTTCCTTTGTTTTCGTCCCGGAAATTCACTGTTGGGGTGGAGATATGTGGCTTGTAAGAACAAACTGACCAAATTAATAAATGTTCCCGAAAAACATATGCTCAATAATTGATGAGAGATAAACCAGTCTGAGGCTCTCCGGAGTTATGTGGACAATATATGTAATCCTGAAACTGAAATCAATAAAATCAGATCGATAGAAAGTACATCATTAGATCTCAATAAAAAGATTTCAGACAAAATTCAATAAATATTATAGCTCACTTGGTCCGAATTATGCAGAAAAAAATTATTATCCTTGAGAACTAGAAAAAATGATAGGAATATGCAGAAAACTCTGTGTCTTCTGCCTACAGACATTGAAGGAGTGCAGAAGACAATAATGCAGATTTTACTAAGAAGGACTCACGGACATGATAACAACACAATCAGAAATACAATCAGATGAAAAAGGCTTAAACCCACTTGATAAATAGCTGTTTTGCTGAGGGAATTTCTGAAGGGACTGAAGATTGGAATTTTTAACCTCTGTTCAAGAGTGGTAATGTATTGAAAATGAGGAACTGAAGACCGATGACT
The DNA here is from genome assembly GCA_038502775.1 of Hippodamia convergens. Lineage (NCBI taxonomy): Eukaryota > Metazoa > Arthropoda > Insecta > Coleoptera > Coccinellidae > Hippodamia > Hippodamia convergens. The sequence continues at coordinate 13,901,693 of CM076613.1, forward strand.
TTGGTATCCAATGTCGCAAAAATTAATACAGAGGATAACAGATTTTTGTCTCAGACGTGAGATCATTGCATGGTGCCAATTTCGATTCATGGAAAAAAAAACCAAAGAAGTTGCACTCTTTCACCTTACATCTCACATCCACCACTGGACAAATGTAATCCATCGTTATGCTTCTTTTTTTATCCTCCTAACCCTAACGGTCTCTTACGGGAATCTACAAAGGAAATTAACCAACTATGGCTTTAGAGGAAAAGTATATGACTTACTAAGAAGTTATTAGGCTGATCGAGAACAAAGGGTGAATATCGATGGTGACATAAGTGAACCTATGCATTTGACCCACGGGGTTCCACAGGGTACTGTACTCGGAACACTGTTATTCACAATATACAAAGATTAACAGCTTATTGAATCTCAGAATCAAGGGCCAAATTGTTGCTTTTGAGGACGATATTCACTGATTTGTGAGTTTGAGTCGTGGGAAAGTAGGAGAACAGAAACTGAGGCCGACATAACGCTTCTGAAGGATCAGTTTAGTAATAACACTCTCACCCTAAACCTAGGAGAGACGGAATATTTACTCTTTTGCTTATACTCCAATAGATTGCCGTCCATGGAGCCTTGAAAAACAGTAACTGATTCTTAAATCCTGGAATCCTGGGGGCAGAATCAGTCAAGTAATTAATAATTTTTTTGTATGAAATTCGGCCTAGAGCAAAATATATAGCCATTTTAAACTTTCATAATGAGCTGTGCGGCTCCTTGAGACTTGCCCTTAAGGTGTTCCAGAGTATTAGATCTACCACCTAAAACTTGTATGTAGCAGAAAATCAATTCTCGGAATTATTTGAACAGAGTTGTTTGTTTTTATCCAATGTAATCAACTTTTGTAATTTCACTCGAAAAATGCTCATTTCACGAGATATTACGAAAAATATTTTTATTTTCCAAAATGGCAAAATATTCATTGAATATTTCTGGTATTATTATGGAATGTAATGGTATAAATGGTCATAATGATGAAAATAAAACATTTGTGTGGAAGACTCAACGAAATCCCTGGGCTAAATCGCAGGCCGATTTTTTTCTTGCGCTATTTGATTAAGATATCCAAGTGAATCTTGTGAATATGATTATGCGAGGATCACGCGTTCTGATCGAAACACGACTTGAAATGTTGAGTAATTTATGATTAGAGAGCACTGCAATCAGACCATTATTCTTTCATGAATTATTATCAAGGGAAATCCACGAATCCATGAATATGTAATTTCGAAAGCAAGTATCTCTATGCTTTTTTAAATTTGAAATCTCCCACCATTTACGTTCTACACACCTCTACTGTCCTTTTTTTTAGAATACATATATGGATTGGGTTTATCTGTTTGTTGTCTTATTCGCAATATTAAACAGTAATTTCCAGCTGCTTTCAACTTCGGTATAATTTTTTCTTATCGTAACATTTTCATAAGAAGAATTTTAAGGTAAAATTTCATTCACGATCACATTACTGAAATGGTTATCGAATAACCTTTGATGCAAAATATCACAAGCAATCTTTCTCCAATAGAAAAAAATTGTTTAGGTTTAACTTTGGAACTGCAGGCATTTCTCAAACTTCGAAAATAGAAATCGGCGGCTAGAAGGACATTTATCAAAATTCATTATTTCAAGAATTAAAACCTAACACTAATCACAAATTGATAATTCAGTAATAAAAAACTACCTTAACAAATTCTTCCTTCAGTCACACCGCTCAATGTGTAATGACCCCCACAAAAAAGCATAGGACTGCTTTCGAAATTACAAATCCACGGATTTGTGAATTTTCCTCAATAATAATTAGTAAAATAATAATGGTCTGATTGCAGTACTGTCTAATCACAAATTGTAAATTATTAACAAATTTTTTAATAAAAAAACGGCTCAACCAATGCTCTCTTTAGCCACATCGCTGAATTATATTTCGGTTGATTTATCACAATTCATATATTTCCATTTGAAAAAATACAGTGGAAGTGTGCGTGGCGCGCAGGGGGTGGGAAATATCAAATTGAAAAGCATGAAATCAATTGCTTTTAAAATGGAAAATCCAAGGATGCGAGCATTTTCCTTAATAATTCTTTGTACAAGAATTATAAAGAGTTACGAGAATTTACCAACAAGTAGCATCGTTGAGAATTATAGAGTATAATGTCTTTTATTTTCAGTAGAGGTTCATTCGTTCATAATTTTTCTCACTGGCGCCCAACATAGTGACAATCTATTCTTCGTATCACATGATGTCAAAGTTGATCTAATATTGAACTTTTTCGTTTCGATTTGCCTGACTTCCAGTCAGTGGCGTAGCAGAGGGCCCCGCAGACCCCGCAGTGCGAGGGGCCCCGGCACTGAGGGGGCCCCCGAGCCAAACGGAAAGCTTCGAATGGGGCCCCAGTAACTATTGAACTTGCCGAGTCGCGATATTTTTCTGATGATATAACGAACAAAACCTAAACAATGATGGTACAGTCATATATTATCGAAAAATAGAGAAATATTTCTGAGTTATATTCAAAACACATAGAAGGTTAACAGTAATTCGATTCGACATATCCCTCAGTCACACCCTGTGCTATCCTATTTTGAAGAGTTTTTTATAGCGTCAAGCTTTTCGGTATTTCTCTTTGAAGGTCGCCACTTGATCCTTTTATTGCGGGCTCGGCGGCTTATTTGACATGTTGTTCTTCAGGCGGCTTGCGTCTTATCTGTTATTGCAGAAATTATTGTCAATTCTCCAATCAGGATATTTTTATGAAGAAGGGGAAAATGTTATGAAAACTTTTTATTTCCATTTCCATTCTAGTAGTGAGAGAAACAAGTGTTTGAATACGAAACCACGTTGTGAGTTTGTTTACAATCAACGACAAAGTTTTCAATGTTTTGACTCTTATAGTGCCTTTGGTTTCAGGATAACAATTTCATTCAAGGATAGTTCTGGAATTAATTGCGTAGCTTATTTATCCGTTAAGAAACGTCTCTCGTATTTTTTCATTTTCAATATTAAAAAAAAAGAAAAGTTATTGAATGCGCCAATTAGAAACGGCAGTTCGAATGTCTTAAAATTGTTCAGAAATAAGGAAAAATGTCAGATCGGAGAAGAAAATATTTGAGTGGAGCTTGCAAAAGAAAACTTCAGAGAGAAAAAGAAAATGCATTTTCTACACGACGAAAGGTTTTTTTGATATTTTAATAAGCCAATGCCTGAGTCACAATCAATTATTCAGCACAGTGGCGTATCAGAGGTCCCCGGCACTAAAGGGACCCCCAAGTCAAACGAAAAGCTTCAAATGGGGCCCCAATAATTTCATTCTATTGAAATTGCGGATTCGCTATATTTTTCTGGGATGTAATGAACAAAACTGAAATAATGGATATACAATTATTATTACTCCCGAAAAATAGAGAAATGTTCCTAAATGGTTTAAAAAACATATAAGGTTTTCAATAACTCCATTCGAAATTCGAATTATCACTCAATTAGATTTTTAATATACCGTCAAGCTTTTCGGGACTCTCTTTGGACATCGTCAAATGATCGTTTTATTATGCTCGAGATAATCAAGAATTATCTTAGGAATACAATAACGCAAACACGTCTATCAGATTTTTGAGCCTACTACAGCTTTGAACAAGAAGTAGCCTGAAGCTTGGCTAACGACAAGTTGATAGATATGTTTGAACAATGGTAGAAATAATCCAACATGGGTAGAAATAATCCAAAACGAATCTACCATTTAAACCAAGACATTATTCAACCGGTTTCTTCCCACTGTGATCTCGGAGTTACTATGACTGAGGACTTGTCTTGGTCTGAACATGTTGTGGCTGTTACCAACAAGGCCAAAAGAATGCTGTACATGGTCCAGAAGACCTTTGGACGTGTGATCCTCAGACCAGCAGCTTTCTATATTCCACTTATGTGCGTCCTATTCTCGAATACGCTGGTCCAGTGTGGGCACCAGTCCTATCCAGTGATAAGAACCTCCTCGAATCAGTCCAGCGAAGGGCCACAAGGATGCCTTACGGAGTGATAAGGCCTACTTATGGGAAAGATTGGATTTGATGGGCCTGCCAACTTTCGAAGCTCGACGCTTAAGAGGAGACTTAATTATATCCTTTACATCATCTGTTTGATGTGGATCTATCGGTTCTCTTCACTCTCAATCCTATCACTCATTTAAGAGGACACAATTTAAAATTGGCGAAAGAAAAGTTCAAGTCTGCCAGTAGAGAACACTTCTTAACCAACAGGATATCGGCTCTTGGAACGTACTACCAACCTACGTGGTTAACGATCCTTCGGTAAACGCGTTTAAGAATTCTTTTAACAGATGGCTCGCTAGCAACGCCCAGTGACAGTTCTTTGTGTTGTGCTTAACGACTGTGACAGTTCATTTTTTCTTTATTCTCATATGTTGTAAGTTTATTGAGTTTATAGATTTTTATCTCAACTGTACTTCATTTTATAATAAAAATAAAAAAATTTTTGTTCAATAATTTTTCAACTTTTTCATCACATCGATTTCTTTCCAGTTATTTTATATCAGAATCTATGTTATTTTGTTTACAAATTTTTGTTATTCAATATATTGTATACATACCTATATATAAATTTTTTATCACATTTTCTTAAATATTTTTCTTTGAAAAACGTCAGGGAAAACTTATCAGAAATAACGTAAAATTATGGAGGGGGCCCCCGACTAAAATCTTGCGGGGGGCCCCCCGAAATTTGCGCTACGCCACTGCTTCCAGTCAACGGCACATTTCTTATCACTCTTTTATGTAACGACTTCACATTCAAATTTAAAATACAATATAAGGTTGAATTCACCTTTCATCGGATCATTTGATTGCAATGAAACGCATTTACAAACATCAAAAATAAAATCCTCTCATCAATGACCTGGGAAACCCCGGTCAAGTATTACGCTATTTCCGTTCCTTTTTACAAGGGAAGTTCACTCCAATGTTGTGGAAATAAATCGTGACGAGATCGCGCGACCATGTTTATGAAAGCAGCGTTTTTATGTTCTTTGGGGCTGGCATCGGCTCGAATTTGGCCGTATTTCTATCGATTTTCAGCCCGAAGCGGCACTCTGGGTCACGGGTCGTCCTCCGGAGCCCGAGCATCTACTTCTTATGCGGATCCGTTTGTGTTTCAGAGGAATTTCAGGTCGTGAAGGGTTATGTCTCCTAGTACTTGTTAACGCCAACGCGGGCTTGCGAATTGCCAAACGAAATTATTACGTTAAGTCCTCATCGATTGAAAATATTTCCTTTTGATCAATACAAACATTTCTTTAGGTATTTTCACTATTAGAGACTCGACAGGTAACGAGGTGAGAAGTCCTGAGTAGTTTTCTCTGATTTTATGTTAAATCTCACAAACGTTGTAGAACCAAATCGTGAGGAAATTTCTCAGTTTCAAACAGATTTTATGGTAAGGTTAAATTAGGTTGTGTAATGATTTCACATCGTGCTCCAACAAAAAATTAATACGACTTATTAATTTCGACTTCAAAATGATTATTTGTGCGGCTTCAAATTCATGTCGACGTTCATTACCTACCAATAAAACAGTATTGTTTGGGAATTTCTAAATGAATAAGTAAATCATGATTTTGTTCGATGATGAATTATCAAGAATTTCGAAAATGATATAATAATATTATTATTATTATGATAATAATATTCGTATAATTGAATGTTGAACTATGTGCATGGTTTGTTTTCAGAGAATTAGAAATTCAGAATAGAAATTGACGTACTTGATTTTGAAATACGATGTACCTTCTTATACCCGATAATTACTCTTTCATTATCATCCTTGTGTTAATGCAATTCGACATGTGTTCCTTGGTATTGGAACACATCATAAACAATATGTGATATTTATATCTCTGTTTTTGAAACAGCTGTTTTTGAAAGAGCATGCTGTTTTCAGGTTCACTTTTTCTCGTCTTCAGGTCTTGTTTTATTTCCTAGATTTCTCTTCCACAAATACCTGTAATGTTGTAAATACCATTTTCAAAATTTCTTCCTCATTCATAGATTTCTCGTTTTTTTTTAATATATAATATATTTTTGTTTAATACGTGTTTTAAAAACAATTGGAAATGTGTTGAATTTGAAATCGCTCCTTGACATCTGTTCTCAGAGGCTTTAAGCGGTGGAAATCAGATTCAATGAATCTGGTTGTTCTTGACGATTACCTCTTCTTGATAAAGATATAATTTTTCTCGGGTAGACCTTTTCTTTCGCCATATAACCTTGAGGCGGTCAATAAAAATAATCTGGAAAATTGTTGCTGTGCTTACAAATAATGTCAGATGAGAGTTATGGTAAATCTATAATTCTGATAATCCTTGAGATTTGGTTTGATGGAAAAGTCGCTTATTGACTTTGAAACTTTACTTATTGTGATAGTTTGACGTTTGGCCCCTCATTTTTTGTTAGAATACACATTTTTTGATTATTTTTTCTAACAGATCACAGCGAAAATGTACGTAGGCTTTTTATCGTACATGAAATCAGATTTTGACAATGAGAAAAGAGAAATACTGGTTTAAGCCGGCTGAAACCGAAATATCTCAGTGACAAAATCTGATTTCATTTCTCCATAAAAGATCTATCATTTATGTTACCATGTATATAAAGGGTTAGGCATCCAACTCGGTTCATTAAATTATCTTAAAAACTATATGCACTTGATGAGGAATGTTCCCCTAAAAATCGTTAGGTTTCCAGGGTGCACGAAAAAACATTCTGGTCTGCACTTGACTTCAACTTCAAGGTGATTTGAAAGGTCATTGTGAAGGAAATTATATGGAACTATTGAAAACATGATAATCATTCAAAGTTGACCTTGCAATAACATTGAAGTCAAGGTCAGGCAAAAATTTTGATTTACTCTTTCCTCCAAATCCTAACAAGTCCAGAGAAAGTCACATATTTTATTTAGGTCTACATAAACATTGAAAATAGTCTACTCATCAATGTGAAGAATTTAGAGCCCGAGAAATGATGGAAGTTTTTTTATTCATAATGATTATAATATATAAGCTATCTTTATGCCAAGTGACTGAAGTTATTGGGATGTCATATTTCAGGCGTTAATGCAATTGTCAAGAGTATTTTATTCTCTTCCAGCTAGTAGGGCCATTTTGAATGTTCGAGAAAACAAATGGTTAAGTTCTTTATAATAAAAATCTTTTCTCAATTTCTTTTGAACTTTTTTGAACGATGTACCGTTCATTCAAAAATATTACAATGAACACGCAAGAGAAGATTCTCATTCTGAGCAGAAGAAGTCATGAAGGGTTATTTTCAATTATCGAGAATTATCGAGGGAAGTGCTGCATGAGCGCTCCGCGTTTTCTAAGAGAAAGCCACAAATAAAAATAATATTATTCATTGCTTCTGAAAAATCACATGATAATAATATTCTCACAGTCTTCTATGAAATCATTTAAAATGTAAGCAAATTGATTGGTGATTAGAAAATAGATTTTTTTTTTAATATCAATTAGAGTCGCAATTTTCCTCAATATCACATGAGGATCCCCATTCATAGCAAATCAACGGCAACATAACTCCGTCCGACTCCCGCTATTTGGCAACGATGAGTTGATCTGATTTTCTACACGCTTGCATCAACCTGATAATTGCGAGTCTGTCCCAACAAATTAACGACACGAACGCAATTGGTGGATTGGACACACTTAATAACACGATGTAACATCGACGATACGAATTTATCGTATCAATTTTCAACCACTTTGATATGTCCGATTAAATTTGCAATTTTTAACTGGATTCTTACTAAGAAGGGAATTGACATCGTGACTGACGCCTTCTCGAGTTAACAGACAGTTGGAGAGCTCTCGGTATTCTACAGAAAAGTGTTAACTGCCCTTCAAAATTGTTGATGTTACTGGATAATGAAGTTTGTTAATTAACTCCCCGAGCATACAACGGAGAAATTCATCAGTCACGCTTGAACTTCTTCTGATCTCCTACACAAATTCTCAAATATGCAAACATCGCAAATAAACATTCGAGCATACCCCAAACTTCTTACCCCTACTTCATTAGCGCTTCATCGCTTCTGAATGCGGAGTTGTATAAGTATTTACACAGGTCTTACCGTTGATATTGAGTTCCGTAGCAGCTTTGCTGTTGTCCCTGCTGTTCATGGCAGTGTTGAACTCCGTCATCGTCGTCCCGTAAGATATGGCCGAACCAGAACTGGTACTCCTCCTCCCGTTGATCTGACCCACTGTGGTCAGTTCTCCGTCTGAAGGATGTAGGTAGTGGTCACCGAATCTCTCAGCATACCTTTGAAGAATATTTCTATTACAGTTAATCACTTAAACGTCCTTCTCAAAGTTTGAGAATATTCACATATTTTCATTTTTATTTAAATCTGTTCAGATTTAACTGGTCCTTATTAGCAGAACCTGCGTAAACAATCAACTCGAGACCATCGACTCGTATTCTCATAGATCCACACAAACTAGAATCAACAATGCGTTTAATAAAAATGGTCCTGTCTCTACGATAGATAAAAAACTGAAAAATAACTAGGGTCTGTTCAGTAAAAAATTTTCGTAACGCCATCCTTATTCAAGATGAAGGGTGTTGAAGAAAAAAATATAACACAGATTTTTTTAAATTCTGTAGAAATTACTGGCCACATTGTTATGAAAGAAATTTTATGAGAATATGTTTTGAAATCTGATGCATCCCATACCCCTTGAATTTGATTATAGGTCTGACATCCATAGAGGGCGCAAGTTACACGGTTCACACCAATTAGCATTGAACATTACCTTTTCAATATAAGAATCAATATAAGTTCAGGTGAACTTGAACATCATTTGATTGCACACCCAAAAGTTACTCTTGATAAAACTCGATGCTGTGTACTGTGTTCGGAATATTTTGATTTGAAAATTATGAAGTGATAACGAATGTTTTTGAATACGGATGACGTTACGAAAATTTTTTACGGAGCAAACGTCAATTACTTTTCAGTTTTCTATCTATCCTATTGAGGCCCAGAAATGTTGAAAATATTGGAGAATTCACCGCTGATACAATAAGTAAGCTTAGGCGCGAACCTGTGATTTCTTGTCGCGCGACTGAATGATCGCAAACGCCAAGAAAGCAATTCAGAAATGTGTCGTGCGCGCACTTGCGACTAATTATTCGCAACTACATTCAGTAATAACATGGATTTTCCTAAAAACCACCTGCGTTGTAGCTTTACTTTCATAAGCCAAATAATATTAACACCCTTTTGTTTACGTTTGGGGACGAGCAAAAGCATTTGTTTACGCTATGGAAGTAATCACGAGAAACGTGTTGATCGAAAGAACAGACGCCGCTTTTGTAGCAATGCGAGATGCGTACGAAAAAGGTGTCGAGCTAGCATTAGGAACAGAGAAGAATAGTTCGAGCAGCATTTATAAGAAGAAAACAGTAATTATTGGTTGTTCAATTCGCATTACGATCTCTGAACGCTTTGCGCTCTTACGGAATAGGTATCCGTATTTTGAAGCAAAAATAATTTCTTTATCAATGTAGCATACCGTTAGAAATTTCATTAACTAGCACAGTTTTTCTTAAATGTCAATTTTTGCTAGTTTTTTTTTTATTAAAATTTGAAGTTGGGTTTTTTCAAACTGTAACTAATTTTGCAAAATAAAACTTCGTATGTATCTTTATAACCGTCAATTGGAATGAACATTATCCATTATTCAAATGGCATAGATTAGAGCAGGGCTATCCAACTTCACGTAACCCAAGGGCCACATTTTGAAAAATTCCGGTGCGAAGGGCCGCATTGGAAAAATTTGCAAATTGATGCTGCTTTTTCAGATATATGCTTCCCATCAGTTAACCCACTATGAAAATTGAGTTTCGTAAGTTGGGGTATCGTTCTTCTGGCAGGAAATTGAAAAATTCCAATTCAGTTCTCGTTCTTCCTTGGTGAAAAGGATCTGTTTGCAACTCACACTATCCCAGTTGGAGCTTTGCTCTACCTACATTCTGAAAGGGTTGAGCAAAAACTGAATTTTTTTTTACAATGTTTTGAAATTCGCTTAACCTATTTTCGACTCCTTCTGCAGTCTTTTCGATGCATTTTGTCCGCAGTTGTTAGAAACTTCTTCAAAATAAAATCCTTCATTCCTTCAAAGGATGTTGGTGTGAAGTAACAGTTCACCATGTGTAACTTCTACTTCGGCTTTAAAATCTCAAAATTTTCAAAGTAAGATTGCCCTCTCGCATAATGTTAGTTATTTCAACAACAACTTTCATGAAATCCATTTGAAGTGACAATTTTCCACATTGCGCCTCTTGGTGAACAATACAATGTATCACAAGACTGTTGACTGTTTATGTGGTTTTATTTCAAAAGACCTGCAAATCAGATTTCAGTTCCTGTCATAGCTCTGGATTCATCAGGGATTATATGGGAACGTTCATGGATATTGATCAATGTGGTCTACTCGTCTTGAAATTGTTTGATGCGACACAGAGAGAATTTTCCGGCATTTTTGTTTCTCTAAACTGTTATGCCATTCTGATGACACAATCCATCAGTAAGAGATTTTTTCGCTCTGGCGATTTCCAGCGCCCCTCCACGGGCCACAAAAAACGATGTCAAGGGCGTCGTGTTGGACAGCCTTGGATTAGAGGATAAAATTAAAATAAAAAAATGGCAATTATACAGGCATTAATAAAAATTAAATGTGGGTTGAAAGGCAAGATTTCAGGTATATTCCTGAAAACTTTATTATTTTTTATAAAAAAAATCAGAATATGGTCACGATTCTGTGAAGGTATATGAAAAATAGAAATTGTCTGACGAAGGAGTGTGATTTAGACTCCGAAACCTTTCGTTTCAGAGTCCAAAGTGTTTTATTTTGGTTCATTGTTAGGCAACAATTTCTTCTTGCAAAGTTTTGGAACCTGACAAATTGGTGCTCAAATTTTTACGCAGGGACCTTTCTTCTATTATTTGAATATTTTTTCTAATTGATTCTTGTTTCAGAGACTCGGAGAGAAAACTCGAATAAAGTATTCAGGAATATGCAAAGATCTTCCAGACAATATTTCAATAGATATCTGAGATTTCAGGTAGTTTGAGAAGAAACATTAAAAAAATTATATCTCCCCAACCGTGACACAGCACAATAAAATGTAGGTAAGCCGGATTCCTCTGCTCTTGAAATGATAGAAGAGTGACATTTATAGAAAACACATATGTTTTATTCAAGTGACGAAAAGTCAAGTGGCACATAAGAGGCCAATGAGCGTTCTGCAAAGTAAAAAAATCGGTTATGGTTCGAAATCGTATGCATTCTGTTCGACTGAAAAGCGTCTAACATCATTTTCACAAGTGGCTTGTACAGGTGCCACTAACAGTCAAAGGGTTCCAAACGAAGTTGAAAATGTTGAGGAAAACTTCTATTCCACATGATATGAAGTAAAGATAGCCATTCTAAAAAAGAGGAAAGTTCTTGTGTCGATAAATTTTATACAGGTTCTTTAATTTTTCTGTCGGTTGAGAAGAGCAAGTTTCTAATGCTATGAACCGATTTTTTTTTGTATGGTGAATGTACCTTTTAGTTGAGTTTTAGTTTTAGTTGAGTGTTTTTTTATCACTGATTCTATTCGAATTTGAGGGCATGCTGAAAATATACTGATGTACATTGCTGCCCAGCCATACAACTTTCTGAATTGCGAGAGCACCGTCCCCAGCACTCAATTATTCTGCGTACTACGTAAAGTCTTATGAATAGTTGCAGAAAATAATCCATTTCTTTGTCACCCTGATCACACTTCTTTCAGATAAATATTCGCATTCATATTTTTCCATATTCGCCTGAGAAGAATCAATGTTTAATGTTTCTCCCCCATAACTTTCAAATGATTAGGTAAGCCTTCTAGCTGCTCGTCCTCCGCTCGAAACAGTCAATTTCACCTCGAAGCATATTCCTTGTGAGGCATATATCTCTTTATGAACGCAGAGGGTATGACTCCTTTGGGGTATATCATATCTGCTGGCAGGGCCGCCGCCAGGGCCGGCAAACCGGGCAGCTGCCGGGGCGGCAAATTCTAGGGGCGGCAAAATCAGTTTCGTCATACTAGATTTTTTCCTTCGAAATCCTGCCTGTTATTGAAAGTGAAAGCGAAAACACGACTAAACTCAGGGGCGGCTTTTTGAGCCTGGTCAACCAAATATATCACACGTGTACACAAATAACCAGATAAAAATGCGATTAAACCAATACAAGAGTAATACTGGCAGAACGGAAATGATCGAAGATGCAGCATTCTACTCATAAATAAAAATCCCTGTCAGGTTGTAAATTTCGCCAACGCCTCAGCGGCCTCTCATCCTAGTTACACTCACCAATACCAAACAAGGGCAAAAGATAAATATGTGCCACCACTACATCGACTTAAAAAAACCCAGAATATGCACATATTTAATGGATTAAAAATTTTCAATAGTCTGCCCGAACACATAACAACCTTATCCAGCACAGCTTTTAAGATCAAGATGAAAAGAATACTCATAGAAGGTGCCTTTTACTCCGTGGACGAGTTCATGTCACATAAGTTTTAAACACATAATTATTTATTGTTTTATTCTGCTGTTGTGTCTGTATTATTGTTTTATCCTATTGTTTTTCACTATATAATAGCCTGATTTTATATTTATGTATACATAATATATATATATATATATATATATATATATATATATATATATATATATATATATATATATATATATATCCTGCGGTAAATAGGTCCTCTTCTAATAGCCCGATTTCATGGTATAGGTCCTCCGGCTGCGATAAGTCCTCCGTATACGGAGGACCTAACACATCGAGTGTTAAATGTTTCTTCATAGCATAGACAACAACCTGGCAAAATTTCAGCGAGAGGACTTAGTGCCGGTTTTTGTCGATTTTGAATACTTTAGTTGCGGCAATTGTCACGTTGAACCAGGGGGGCGCTCTCACGCGTATATTGATTTGTATATTTTTGAGCGTTCTACAGAGGATCGGTCGTCCTCGATTATACAAAATTTTTCAATACACCGTTCTTTGGTCCTCCATGTTTTTGGCAACACTGTATTCATTCGGAAAACTTACATATCGCTTTGTGTAGATGTTTGATCATTCCATGAGTTTCTGTTTTCGCTATCTTGTTCGCAGGTGTGAGGGTATTCACGGGGAATTTGTAGGATGGCCATTTGCGAACGGAACAGAACCATATACCATATACCATGGTGAAATGGCCACATTCGTTGAAAACGCCGAGAGATGTTTTTTTTTTGACGGGGCACACTTTTTGTTTTATTATTTATTAGTGAAATAGCCACCCTCAAATTTTGAATATGAAAGATATGTTTTGTAATGTCTCATATGAAAGCTTGTGATTTCAGATTAATCTTTTTGTACTTTTTTCGAAAATCGGATTGAACTTGACTCATCATAATCATAAAATTACATGATCGAATAGGCACTGGCTAACGCATTGATGTTGGAGAAGGACAGCTAAGAAGGATATCGCTACTCCCCTAATGAAATAGCATCTGTGAAAGCGTTTATAACGTGCGTTCAAAAAAATTCGTGGTCAAATAGAATATGAAATTTTGGACGCAATATTCTGCGTTTGAACGTAGTTCTTAGCATCTTCTTCGCCATTTTCCAGGCTGTCAAGTAAGCTTTCCCGATTATTGTTTATTATTATTTTATTAAAATCATCAGGGAATTCTGAAAAAGGTTTTCAAGTACAAAAGGCTTTTATAATTGCATCGTACTTCAGAAATTTGGAAAGAATAGAAGGCGAGTGGAAATATTCCGGGACAAATGTTTAATTGATTTCGGGATCGAGTATCCCAATGTTGCTGTGGATTATCAATCTTTCTAAGGCACTATTTCGCGATGTGTCAGCGTTTTCCGTAAAACAGGTAGTGTTCATGGAAATAAAGGAAGTGGTAGACCAAAGAAGAGAAGTCCGGAATTAATCGGCCACAGCAATGTAATCCTGTTATTTCAGTTCTGTTATGCCTTTTTATGATGTATTGGTCTCAACAACAACATTTATGATTTATTTTACATTATTGAATAAAACGTTTTTGCATAATTCAAAGTATGAAAACTATTCGACCTCGGTTCACTCAAGATTCAATTCTTCGACATATGAGAATCATGTATGGTTGAAACTTTAGCAATCGTTTGGCCTTCTGTAATCACATTCTATGGAATAAATTCCTTTTGCACGTAGGAAGAATCATTATTCAATCTGGTAGTAACTTTTTCCGAAAAAGTGCCTCTTCATACATAATGACGATATAGAGCAATGTAGGGGATAATGTCATCAATGTTTACATTTTCGGTTCATGGAGTGATCCAAGTAAAAAGATACGTTCAGTCACAGAAAATTTACCTTTAAAATTCCATAGCCTACTATTTTTTTGAACTCACGTTACTAGTGTTCTTTTGGTGTTTCGCGTTTTGTGGTGTTTTGAACTTGATAATCTATAGGTTTGGTAGATATACAGGGTGTTTCATTTGGAAATGTAAACACTCAACAGGCGGATACGTGGAACCTTAGTTGTTCTAAAGATACCACATTTATTGGCTCTTACTGTTTTCTTGTCCGAGATAAACGATCTTTTATGAATTTTGCTCGTTTCTTCCTGAGGCCATATCAGACGAACCACCCGGTATATTTTTTCTCATATTTGACAACATGTTTCTTATTCGAAGCTGGACTTTGTCATTCAATAACCGCAAGAAAAATCCAAGTCCGTGTTAACAAAAAATTTTGAATCGATTAAATCCTCGAAACAAAACCCTGTAGATCGTAATTTTGAAAATCTGTTTCAATATTTGAAAAGATCACAAAAAACTGAAATGAGGAGTGTGCTCTAAATTTTCGCACAGGCAGTTTTACTGCACAAATTTTTAACGTAAGAGTGAATTTTTGGATTCCTGAAAGTGGTTTGAAGTGACTGTTAATGATGAATTATCATTGATTTTCATTCAACTATAATATCCAAGCAATATCAAATCAGGTAATTAGTAATGTTCACAGAGGGTCTTAGTGACAAGAGAGTAACTCGAAATACAAACTGAAATGGTCTACAGCTATAAAAAGAACAACCAATGTAATGAGTAATCACTAAGTAATGTTTGAATAATTATGGATTCAATGGTTTCGAAAATTTTATTCATCTGACAAAATTGAAGTTTCAGCTATGTTGCGACTATTCTTTGATTGTTGTTTCAGCCAATGAGCATACAATTACAGCGATTAGTCTGCACTAGTACAAATTATAGATAATTTGCACTAGTGCAGAATTATCAGGTCCTGCATAACGTGTCGCAGACGTAATTATTCATTAAAGTAACATGAAAACTGTTAAACCTAGTTGTTGAAATTTTTACAAATTAACAAAGTATTGATTGATTCATGAAAAAATTTTATAAAATTCAACTCGTGCAATGATAATGAATAGATGATTTTTGACAAATCTCCACTCACGCAAGTTAAACTGAAAAAGGCACTCGATCGCTCCGCTCCATTCATAAAACATTATGTATCTCGATTAAGAAGACAGAAAGAGTCAATAAATGTGGTATCTTCAGAACCACCTCGGTGTCACCTATTTGCCTGTTAAATATTTCCGTTTCCCAATAAAACACCCAGAACACCCTGTATAATACAGTCGACTATCAATAATTCAAACATGCGATAATTCAGTTGTTGATAATTCGCAGTAACTCTGTGGCCCCTAAGAAAATATTCCCTAAATCGAAATATTACAATGCAATTACTTATTTAAGCTTGATAATTCGAAGGAATAAAAAATTCCAGACCAACAAAAACACTGGATAGTTCGAAATTCTTGTACTCATACTCCCTGTTGAAGTTGTTCAAATCTAAGCGTACCCCAACGTCGCCAGCGATCGGTAATGTTCAAATCTTCATTTCTTATTTCTGTTCGAATTAATGCACAAGACTCCGATATTTCTTCAGTTTTCTTTTCGTAGACATATTCAATAAAATATATGAATGCTAAATATAAATCCTTATCAATATTTGAAAAAAAATTCCGAAAGTGTTCAGAAAAGAGACAAAAAAAAGCAATGTGTTTGGAATTTTCTCGAGTACACTCTCCACCATTTTGAAGAATAAGGAGAAGGTATGTGCTGCAAAATCCAGTGGTGGAAAGAAAACTCGAAAGAAAACAACGACAAGCGGAGAATTTCCCTATCATTCCAGTGACGTCAGAGATTTTGTCTCCAATCTGAAATAAGCCAATGAGGAATGTTCACAGGTATGCAAAATCGATCGAAACTTCGTCACAGTATAACCTATATGTATATGAAATCACTAGTTTTTGTTTCAGTCGAAAAGACGTTCGGATTTTACAACCCCGTGAATATTCAATTCCTCGCGGCGATGTGACGTCATACTACATTCGCAAATCGCACTCCGTGAGACGAAAGGCCCTTATATTGGACCCGGCTACGTACTGAACCTCGCAAGTCGTTGGATGTAAAGTGACGTCACACGGTTCCATCAAACTCATGTTTATAACTCGATATCTCGGGCGCTATTTGAAGTATTCAAATAATTTTTGGACAGAATATTTTCATTTTCGACGGAGAATAGGAATTGTAGAAATTGAAAAATGTGAACATTCCTCATTGACTACATTCGAAGCATTGAACACTCTCGAGAAAATAATTGATCCATCCATATTCGAAACAATCGAAATAAACAGACTCTTTTCAATAATTCATTTGTCGACGTATTAAGACTATTCTATATACACCTTATTATTTGCAAATTATCGGAATTGCATTTTCATTTTCACCGCTTCTAGTTTATTCATTTCCTTCTCTTAAACCAATATGAAATTTCAGAATCGAAGTTCACAAAAAAATGTTTTTGAATGCAAACTTTCATTTTTTCAACAATGAGAATTTCCTACTTCAGTAGACTGTTAGTCAGAGTGGGTTGAGTTTCGGAGTTTGCACCTCTGACAGCTCGCGTTTGCATTCCCACAACTCAGTTGGACAGTATGGAGCGCAAAAGTCCAAACAGAACAAGTTTGGCAAAGACCGGTCCTTCTCAGGACCAACAACATCCTGATGACGGCAGGCGAATGGTTGCCGAAACGTCGGTAAATTCCAACAGTATAGATAATGGAAATAGCCCAAATAATGTACCAACATTTTATCTGCTCTTTCGAACTTCGAATTAACAAGAGTATAGGTACTGTAGAAAAATTATCAGAGGTGTTTTGTGGGATTTGTTCTAAAATTATTGAATCTGGAAGTGATGTGAATTGTTTTTCACAGGTTGGTTTGAGACGATTTGGTCCATTAAGGTTTTCAATTATACATTGGATAGAATATATTCATCTTTAGAATTCCTCGAGTCGTGAATTTGAATAAGTTATGGTAACATTTGATAAGAAGATTAAATTTCATTCGAAGTGAATCATCGTTTATATGTGAAAAACATTCACTTCAGAAGATTATGAAGTGAATGTTCATAGGAACAAAGTACTTAAAAAGATATCTGTTTTAATTTTATTTGATTTTTTGGGTAATTTGAAGAATGAACCTAACTTAAACATTAGACGATATCTGAACTGCAAGAGAATCACGAAGACATCGATCTGAAACACTTTCTACCATTTTGAAGAATAAGGAGAAGGTATGTGCTGCAAAATCCAGTGGTGGAAAGAAAAACTCGAAAGAAAACAACGACAAGCGGAGAATTTCCCCATCATTCCAGCGACGTCAGAGATTTTGTCTCCAATCTGAAATAAGCCAATTGACTACATTCGAAGCATTGAACACACTCGAGAAAATAATTGATCCATCTTTATATTCGAAACAATCGAAATAAACACTCTTTTCAATAATTCATTTGTCGACGTATTAAGACTATTCTATATACACCTTAAAGTACTTAAAAAGATATCTGTTTTAATTATATTTGATTTTTTGGGTAATTTGAAGAATAAACCTAACTTAAACATTAGACGATATCTGAACTGCAAGAGAATCACGAAGACATCGATCTGAAAGACAAAAATTTTTTCAAGGCTGGTTCTTCAAATTTGGAAGGCAAGAACGATAATAATATTTTGCATTTTCTTCTGATTCATTCAAGTGTTTGTTTATTTGTAGTAGGAGAAGATAAACCGTATTTTCCGTGGGCTTCCAGTATTCTGAGTTGACAAGTACGAAAAAGTGAACAAGTATAATCGGTGGAAAATCAGAAGACAAATAAAGAAAATAACTGTACTGAAAAGTTCATTAGAAGAATTACTAAAACAAGAGAAAAAATCTTCCACTCAGGATTAGTGTAAAATGTAGATTTCCGATAGCAACTTATTTCGTCCCAAGTTCATTCATCTGAAGAAGTCTACATAGTGCAAATTGGTGCGAATAGATTCATTTATGACTACTAATATATTTACTTATAACATATCATATTTCAATAAGCGATAGATATACTTGATATAATACTTGACTAATAGTCTCCCAACAACAAATAATAATCTATATCTTGCATCCTTGTAAGAATTTTCGCTAAAAGCCTTCCGAATGAAATTTGAATAATTGTTAGTTCCATTTTAATAAATCATTGAAAAAGCAATGATGTCATTGTGTGAACACTCTGTGAATCAGCAGGCAGATAGAGACGTTGTACATTAAAGCATCAATGTGTTCTGTTTTCATAATTTTGATTCATCAATGAATGTTTAAAATAGATTCTAAATTTTCATTTAAATCATTATGAAAATAATTGATTCATTCATTTCATAACCCCATATAAAGCACATCGCAAAATCCGCAAATTATATGCGGCTACCAGCTCATAGCACGCTTTCTTACAGGATTATATCCTTGTTTCTCTCGGACCTCTCTTTCAGTATTCCAGATGCTTTAATAATTCGTTGGGTGAAACGAATCGAATAATAAAAGCCGCCAATTTAATGATCATTAATTCCGGCAACACTGTAGGAGGAGTGATCCACTGTGAAATGAAAGGATTATTAATACGTCGGAGGAACTATCCACCGCATTTTGGATGTTCTGTATACAGCGGAGGACTCAAAGGTCGTAGACTGGATTAAAATATATACACATGGAGGAGCCAAAGTGAATACTTTCGTCGGAGGACCTATACATAGTAAAATGGAAAGAAAACTTTTTTTTTCTTGACTAGGATCAGGGCAGATTCACATTCGAACCTTGTTGAATAACCAATATACGCAGAGAAATCTGATATATATTCATTGGTTCTGGTAGAGGACCTATTGCTGGATCGTATGGTGAGGACCTATAGATGCCGGGATGTAAATATATATATATATATATATATATATATATATATATATATATGTATGTATATCCAATTTATACTTTTTGACATCTCCTGTATACTTTGAGGAATTAAATGAATTTGAATTTGAATTTGAATTTGTTTGTTTACGAGTTTATTATCAAGACGATCGGTCCCTTTGATGAACATCTGGGACTGTAAAGTTTTTGGGAGGGTTTCTAGAATAATTCAGTAATGATTCTTATTTTCAGTCTGCCAATCGGAAATCTGAATTTTGATATTCGGGAGAGATTTATAATACTCGAGAAATAAAGGTATCAACTCGTTAGTCCTCGGTGTCGTGTGTCGTCACAATATTCAATATTTTTGCAAAACTGTATAGTGTTACATAATAGAAATCTTTCATCTATATTCGGAGTTGTGATTTTCTAACCCCCTAATTGAAGGTGAGTTCTATAATTCGGTATTTTTTTACCGTCGGATTTCACATTTGAACAGTAATAAGTATAAAGCGCTCTCTGCTTATTAACAGTGATGTAGGTGATTTTTTTCAGTCTTTCATCGATCGCCTCAGATACGCATATTATTCATAAAGCCATACAGCGTCGTTTCAATAATTCGAAAAGGCGCCTCTTAATGAGTTGGAAATATGGCTCGCTGAAATTTGAGGCAGATTAGTATTCTTAATTTATTGGATAATAGTCATAGTAAAAGAATATATCAATATTATTTTAATAATCATTATTAGATACAGGTGAATACTTAAGATTTATATTGACCTTTTTTCATTTACTTAATCAGATGTTTGAGTTTAAGAACATGGCAACATGTAATGAATGTCATAAGGTCAAATCGCAGAATGAAAACAGTAATAATGACATGTACCTTATTCAGATACGGATATCATTGTCTAGAATTTTCCTTACACACGAGAGCTGTGTTGCCTTGGAATGAAGAATTAGTAATAATCAAAATCAAAGGCGCTCAAATTTTTTTCCTTTAACATGAGTTTATTAGTTTCGTACACTAAAAGCAGAGAGCGTTTTCATTGTTTCTCGATATTTTGTATGTGAATGCATTTTAGAATTCCGCATTTTTATTTAACATATTTTATACAAATGCATTTGTACTTGAATCGATTAATTTATTTTATTATTATTATGACACCTTACTGCCTGATTGATAATTTTTACATACGCATTTATATTTATCGGTATCGTGTATCGTAAAAACTGTCGTATAATGATTTTATCAAATATGGAAAATACTTTTGGGATACTTTTGGCGCGAGAAGCTTTTCAAAGTTGAAAATGAAAAATTTTCTACGATCAACAATGGCCCAAGATAGATTATCTGATCTATCCATTACATCCATTGAACATGAGATAGTCAATAATCTCGATATATCTCAAACATTTCATTACTTTTGCGAGATGAAGGAGAGAAGGAAGAAATTTATTTGAGTTCGAACATTCTAGTCTGATGGTTCTAGTTCACTTTTATACATGCAATGGCCATTATATATGTTTCTTTTTGTTATTTTTTATTTAATATATTTTTTGTATAATACATATTCATAGTTATATTTTCTTCGTTTCTGAATTTTTTTGCCCTTTGATCAAATTGTGAAAGAGTTTGTTATGAGTCCCAAACTCAATACAACACAGCAAGTTGGCAGAATATAATTTTCCCGGGGCGGCAAAATTTTATTTTGCCGGGGCGGCAAAATGTCTGGCGGCGGCCCTGTCTACTGGGGAAAGAACTCTTTGGATTGTTTTCATAAAGAAAGAGAGGAATTTCCTCTGTATCGATTAAATTCATTCATTCTCGATTTTCTGAAATTGATAGCATTTTAACCCCAAGCCTCTGAAACAAAAATTAATTGAATCATTTCAGGTAATGTTACTGCTTCTATTTGAAATTTTGCATTAATTTGTCACAAAGAAATTGTTTTCTAACAACGAACGAAAACGACAATTTCAAAAGAAGTAAGGTTCAGAAGTTAATATCAAATAACAAATTGGACCATCGAATTCTGAATGACACCGTATAAAAAAAGCGTATTTCTCTGCATGATGCATAGAATCTTAGCATTCTGCATACGAAATTTCAGCTTGCTAAGATTTATAGTAGGGAAGTTATGGATGTTTAACCAAAGCTATGTTTTGCACAAAAAGAGAGGAAATCATTTAATAACTGTGAAACCGCTGAAGTGAAGAATGAGAAAGTAATTCCAAAATAATCTTGAATCTTGTTACTACGATGAATAGAATAGTGCAATAATATACAGGGTGTGCCATTTGAAATAACAAAGTAGTTACTACTTTTTGACATAAGCGGCAACACCGCAGCACTGAAAATATTTCAGATGGATAGAACATCTGTTCTTGTTTAAGAAACCAAATTTTCAATGAATTCCTACTTTCCGTTCTCCGTAAACGTCTAACGTACCATCGACCGTGGATCACGAATCATTCAGTTTGAGGTCATCTCTCTCCATTGTCTCTTACGTTACCAGTCAACCTGTTTATCAGAAGTCTACATAATGTAGAATTCAGAAAGTAATAAGGCAGGACATCAATGTACAGAGATATATTTTCAGCAATATCTTGATGGGACATTTAAACCCCCTAATTCTCATTCAGTTTGCGGTCCTCTATCTCCATTGAGCCGTTGTTCTTTAAGTCACCAGCCACCCTGTATATCAGAAGTCTTCATATGTAAACTTCGAGCAGTTGCGTGTTTTGATAGTTGAAGTTTTATTGTTCGTTCATTGTTGGGCAAACTACGAGTATTTTTTTGAATTAACTGCTCTTGACCTTTCAGTGCAAGAATGTTTGTAGGAGCAGTAGATTTTTTTTTTAATTTTTCAATTAGAGGGACAGAGAATGAAAACCTGAAATGGTTTCATTATATATCAAACGTAAATTCAAAAAGATTTCTCGTAATACATTGATATAGTTTCATCCCACTCGGAAGCACTTGCATTTGAGGATAAAACAAGAATATAATTTTCTACTTCATCTTTTCAAGGGTATCAACCTACTCTGCTTACCTTTCTCTATACGACGTACGATGTTGGTGGATCGAATTGAGGATGATGTTTGAAGAAGTCCTCGACAACGCCTTCCTTTGCCTGGTCGCCTCCTTGTATATCCTGAAGTACATAGTGACCATCACGACTCCCGGTATCCAAAAACTCATTGAGCTGCTTATCAGAGAGTAATACGTGTTCACCACGAAATTGCAAACGTGAGGATGCTTCTTCAGGAACTCGAGGTGCTCGTCGGTGGTGTACCAACCCAGAAAAATCGGCATGAAACTGATGAGTCCAGGCAGGATCCACACGTTTGCCAACATGAACGTGACGGTTCGGTGGGTCATCGTGATGGGGTACTCCAGAGGACGAACTATGGCGTAGTATCTGAAAAATTTGATTTTAAAAATGCCAAGAAAAGAGTTTAGGTATCCCCTATTATATTATTATTAGAAATCAGGGTTGTGAACGAGATATTCGTGATAATGTTGTATTCGTTGAAACATTATTTGGGATGTCCCCATTATCTATGTGGTTGGTTGTTACCGACGTTTCGGCAAGCATTCGCCTGCCGCCTTCAGGGAGTTGGTCCTGATAAGGACCGGTGTTTGCCAAACTTGTTTTGTCTGGACTTGTGCGTTCGATACTTTTTTCAATTTCGCAATTTTAGTGTGGGGATTCGAACACGAGTTATCCGAGGAGCAATTTCCGAAAATTAAACTCACTCTAACCACTAGTCTACAGAAGCAGGTAATTATTATACAGTTTAGATTATATATTAAGTAAACTTTTCATGGTAGAGGTCACCTTGACTCTGTCCGTCTGCGCAGTAGGTTAGGTTAGGTCTGCTTCTTGTTAGGATAAATTAGTGCTTCCTTGGGACGAGTTCGTCCTCCTCAATTCAGATCTTAAAATGGGCACCCAGACATTCTTTATTTCTAGAGAAGGGTTGGGAGTTATCGTCATGAAAGCAGATTCTTTCAATTTTCTTTCTTCTCTATGAATGTCACTTGTTTTTTCGAGCATTTCGGCATTTCGTCATCGTGGATACATTCTCGACGGTTCACCAGTTTGAGTGTCTGGTATATTCAGGGGTCATACTTTCAGGAAATATTCTCGCTGAATTGAGCTGCCAGATTAACCAGGCAATTGTCGATTGTGTCAACGATAATCTCCAGACCATTCGGAAATAGGAGTCTGATGAACTGGTACGATTTAATGCTCCAAAACTCTGGCAACTATAAAAACGGCTTACGGTACTCCTCGGCTTGAATGAATGGTCAAGAAGTCTGAAAAATTACATCTCTTAGGAGTAAATATCACATCAAACGTCACCTGTCACGAACATGTATCCACAGTAGCCAAGTTAGCTGCTCAAGAACTAAGATTTTTGTTTCGTTCTAAAAAACTGTTTAACGGTGAACATTTATAATTGTAAAGGCTCATGTTGGTCCAGCATTGAAAGTGTTGGTCTCATGCTTATAGTTCAGCACCTGAGCACCATTTGCAGCTGCTCAAGTCTATTCAAAATACACTAACTGACCGTTTCTATTCTCTTGAACACCCCAGGAAGTCTAATGACTTGTGCCTCTTCTACAGGTTCCATCACGTGTTCTACAGCTATCGCCTCTCTTATTCTACCAAATATTCATTTTACTCGAAGAAATACACTTTAATAGACAATCAGATAGCACTCATCCGACTTGCGCTTAACGATCCGACAACCAGAATATAATTATATCAAAAATCTTATCCTGACGGAACCGCTAGTCTTTGAAACTCTCTTCCTGTATCGGTGTATCCGATTGTCTACAACCTACAAACTTCAAGACGTCAATCAAACAGACCCTACTGGACTCATCTTGTACCTGTTGGGTCGTTATAAGTGATTATTGTAAAAAACAGACTTTCCTTGAAGTTTGGGTGTACGATAATCATACTTATTATTTATTGTGAAACTATAGGCCTGGCCTCAATAACTCTTTACTTTTATACAAGGTGTGTCACGGGAAACGGATAGATTTAAAATGAATATTACTCCACTATTTTCGAGTTTAAAAAATTTTCATTGACCGAAATGAGAGTGCCAGATCATGCAGTTTAATTAACTTATGTGCGGAAAAGAATTTCATTCAAATGATTCCGTTATGTCTGACAAATTTAGAGGCGCTCCCTGAAGTTCGCCTCTGCTCTTTTCAACAGTCCTTGATCGATTCGAGATGATTTGCTGTATTGGTTCCCGCAGTTTGGTTTGGTTTCCTACACAAAAAATTACAGGGAACCCAATAGGAAAAAATCACACATGAGGTAACATGGCCTCTCTCCCCCTTTCCACGTTCTCCGGAGCTGTACGAGCAAGGCCAGGTTACCTCTTTTTCAAAACATTGCATATATGTAATTCCTACGCTTCGGAGGAAATTAACCTACGGAAGAATGGTGTTGCGACTCGGTATTTTGTGGAAAACATAGGAATTAATAATTTCTCAATTCACTTATTCAAGAATGAAAACTAAATACGATGTTGCGAATGGGATGATCAGAGAAACTGATATCCGACCCTCAAAGACTTAGTTATATTTTGAGCACCCGATGTCTAGAGATGAACCAATTATTTTCTTTCATCCTATGTGAAACAAAATACCTCCAAAACTTTTATCAGTTAGTATAAAAAGTTCCACGAACGGAGCTTCGATTTGGAACATCAGCAGAAAAAAAAACCGTAAGACGAAAATCTTCGCTGAGGTACTTGCGTTTTTGTTCAAACAAACCTAGTAGGGAAGGAGAAAAAATTATTTCTAAGTCTGATAGGTAATGCCCAAATTTAACGTATGAAAGACCACCCAGAGAAGGTGAAAAATTCATTCGATTCCTAAGGAGTTATTCAGTTGATCTGGGAAGGCGAAACGGAAACGGTCTTTCAGATTCCTTGGAAGGGTACGCGGGGTACTTCCGAGTTAGGTCGTGAAACGAGAGACGGTTTGAGTCGGTTGAGGAAAAAGATAGAGGCTCATTTTGTTGGCGAATTATTAGGGATTTCGCGGAGTGAAAAACTGAGGTAGTAGGGTTTTTTCGGAAAATGGAAATTTTTTATTGTTAATTATCATTTACGAGTCGGGAAGCGCGATCGGAAATTACGGTGCAAGGTATTAAGATTAAGACGATTTATATTTCTATGGTTTAATTACAAGCGCAATGTTAATTTTGATATACCGGACATGTGATTGAGGGTCAGTTAGAATGAAGGCGTTGTCGATGTCGAGTAAGATACGAGAAATAAAGAGTTGCCCCATTAACCACTCAGTTGCGAATATAAGATTAAAACTGTTCAATAACGTTATAACGGTATTTGTTGCGAAACTTGAGTGAAACATTCCGGGAGTGTTATTTCAGAGAACCAAGATTAATTATTTCTACTAGAGAAATGAGAAGGTCCGAGCTCCCTAATTTTTAAATGTCTCAGAAAGTTCGAGTCCGAATGTCTTGAAATCTCCCCTTCTTCGTTCATTTTAGTTTTTTTTATATAGATTTTTTGTGGCATTTGATCGAATTTGGATGTTTTTCTTGTGAATGAATTTTAATTTGGTCTGATTCTTAAGGACGTTGGAACAATTGGTCATATTAATGTTGCATTTCAGGAAATATTCATTTATACATAAATATTGTCACAATTCAGAAATATTAGTTACGAATTGTGACCGTGGAACTAATTTTTCTGAATTGTGACAATATTTAACCCTAAGACCTGTTCTTGGTGCAACAGGCCGTACCCACACTCTCTCCGAGCTGGAGAGACTTGATTTTATTTTCTTTTCCGACGGAAAGCCGTTCTTCCGCTAACCGCTTAAAATATCTAGATAGACTCGTATGAACTAGTGTAAATTTTATTATAAAATGGTGACAATATCTATATATGTATTTACTACAATTTCACCATGACGTCTAAAATTATTTAATCTGCGAAGAAAATGACGCTGAGGTTCCGTGACAGAATCGCCATTCTGAAACTGTTATTTGCGAAAACGCGTTGCTCCGAATCTACAACGTCATGATTGCAGCTGTGCTGGAAACAGAAAACATGCTAAATCAAAGATAATAGAGAAGAAAAATTGGAAACGAAGCGACTACATTTACGTCAGCGCTATCTAGTTATTTCGAGTTCATTCAGGAAATAACTGAATAAGATTAATTTGCCAAATATAGGGTGGTTAAGAAACACGTTGTGTAGCTCAGCGGGTAGAGCAGTTGACTTGGAACCTCGAGGTCTGACTTCAATTCCGGACTAGTCCAGAAATTTTCTAGTTCTAGTTTTGTCGCACAAGATGTTATTTTCTAGGCTCGACAAACTAGAAATTCAATTTCGGTTATTATAAATTTTATAGCCCCGTCACCGATTTTCAAAATATTTTGCACAGTGAATCTATAGGACTTCCTGATACTACAGTCTCAATTACAGCTCTGGGGAGGCAGTAATTTTCGACAAAAAAAATTAATGAAACTCATAAATATACTCCATTTACCTCGGATACGACTCTGATATAGTCTTATATATAGTCTATATAGTTTAGTTTAACAAGGTTAGGTTATGTTAGGTTAGGTTAGATTCAACCAAAAGTTGAAAAAAAAAATTTTTAAATAAAAAAAAAATTTATAAAAAAATAAAACATCGATCCGCATTCAGGTTAGATTAGGTAAGGTTCATTTTCCCCACCTCAAGATCACAAAAAAAATACAAAAAAAATACAGCTGGGCAGGGAACTTTATAATTACCTCAATTTCAATAAGCATGATTTCTTCGTCATCTAAACTTTCAGAGTTCCTAATAACTGAAAATCGTAGTCGGTTTTTAACATTACTGATATACAGGGTGGGTCTTTGACTTGTACATATATATTAACCGTAGATTCCTGAGGTCAAAAGAAACACTTTTTTCCTTTACCATTTTTTCCGATTCGTCCTAGATAAAAAGTTAGAGCCATTTTAAACATTCATAATGAGCTATGACACTGCTGGAAATCTGTGCAATAATAACGTCAACTTACTTTTTCAATCATATCCAACGAAAGATGAAGTACGATTTTGTCAGTTCTCAATAATTACCGAATTTATAAAATGTTACTACAATGAATACTTATACTTCATTCAAAATTTCGTTCTTCTCTTGATTTCTTTTTCATTATCGATAATGAAGTAGCTTGCTATCACCTAAATCCGCCTTTAGATCAATCTTCAGTATGTAATCAATGTTTATCGTTGTTTATAAAATTTCCTGAGGTTCTCGGATCGAAACATAACATTTCATTTCCATTCATAAACAAATGTCATTGAATTGAACGTCCACCGCTAAGCTGAACGTTGCCAGTAGGAACAGTAACCATACATCATAGACCTACTATACACTGTACAGTGTGCATAGACTTACCACATTATAATGATCAAATGTCATTTCAGAAGATACTCATTATTATGTTCAATGAACTTCATAATGGAATAAAAGGAAAAAATTTTAACTTTGGCAACGCAGATTTTTCGCGACTGTTTTATGTTGATCGTTGTTGAGCATAAAGTGATCAACAATTCTAATTAGGAATTAATGGTATCGTGATTTTCAATTGAAACGTTATTTCATTTAGTCGACTTTATCAGTGTGAATCTACAGAATGTATTCTAACCAGGAAATGGTAGATATGCTAAAATGCTTTTTCACTAATAGAAAAATAGCTTTGGGATCGTATGCTACCATGGAAAACAACAGACAACACCGATTCGGAGTAAATATGTGGGCAGGCATGGTGAACCATCATCTGATATGACCATGAAAATGCTAAGGTGACTGCAGATGAGTATCTGAACATTCTGAAAAATGTTTTGGATAACTTATTGGAGGACGTACAATTTATTGTTGTGCAAAATATGTGGGAACAGCAAGATGAAGCTTCTCATCACAGTTCCAGATTCCAGGGTTGGTATAGAATGACTCAATAAAAATTTCAACAGGAAATGAATATTGGGTAGGGCGACACGGCCCAGTGCCACGGCTCCCATGAGCACTGGACTTGAATCGGTGTAATTTTTTTCTGTGTGGATTCATGAAAAAACTTGTTAACAGCAGTTTTGTGAATAATGTGGCCGAATTATGATCGCGTGTGTCAAGTGCATGTTAAGATTCGAATGGTGGTGCCAGAGACAACATAACATGATTGTCTCTGGGTGGAGCATTCACTTTGGTGGAAAGTAAGGGCTTCTAGCGAAGAATCCCCTTTAAAAAATTCAACTTGCCTAAAGCATTAGGTATTTCGAAAGAGATGTAAAAATTTGCTCGAATAAATAAGAATGTAAATCGAAGAACGAGTCGAAGAACTAGAGCTCATTAATATAACTCAATTTCCGAAGTCCGCTAGTTCCCTTTCCATTCATAGCCTTGTCCTTCCAGAACATAAATTCTCGGATTCAAACGTGATGATTTTCAACGTGACAACGTAGCAAAAATTGAATTCTGTGCATATTTTCGACAGAGTTACAATCAGCCAAAGTAACCAATTTTTTGAATTTCCCAGAAATTTTTTTCTTTCAATATGGAATCACTCGTAAACAGCGAGTTTTACAAGAAAATATCAGGAATACTTTTATATTCCAAAATGAATAAATATTCATTTCATCTCATTGAATTCACTGTTTGAAATTGGACTTCTGGTGAATTTATGGAATATTATGGTCATAATTGAGAAACTGGCGGGAAACTGTGTTAGGAATAGATTGATCACGTTTACGAAGAACTATATTCCCAAAATCACTTCATTTTTTTGCGAAATATAACTGAAAATTAAATTTTTTCATGGATTTTCGACACCCTGTATCTTTTCAACACGAAGACTAATCGTCAAAAATTGAAGATGAAAAAAGTGTTTCTTTTGACCTCAGGAATCTACGGTTGAAATATATGTATAAGTCAAAGACTCACCCTGTATATCAGTGTCCTATCTTTATACTCTACAATCTTTGATCCTAAACTGAAAAGTTGAGCTACCGACTTCCCACTCCTGTAGTATCCTTAACTGCCGACTATCATCAGGTCCAATGTCTCCATATTTGTCAGCGGACACGATTTGAATGACAGTATTTACCGCACATGAGTAGGTATATTAAACTGCATATTCTGACACACTAATTTCGTTTAATCAAATTTTTTTAAACCCGAAAATAGTGGAGTACTGTTCAACTGAAAACCATCTGTTCCCGTGGCTCACCCTGTATAATAATAATAAATGATCTGCAATGACAGATTTCGAGTTATAGTTAATTGGAAAACAATTCAGTATTTCACAGTTTTAAAATATGCGAAACATCTTCAGAGGATTCTTTGTCTGAATTGTACCTCGAACGCTCAATTTCTGACACTGGCGAGATGATTTCATCATTCTTATTATAGCCATCAATTCATTTGATACTTACTCTTTTATTTATTTATTTAGAAATAACACAAACAGGTTCAAAGCCCAAAAACAGCGTTCACAATATAAACATTAATATGCTGCACCTACATAAGTGATAAACAAGGTGCAAATCAGGTACGAGCTAAAAACTAAATACAAATAACGCTCAATGACCAGAAAGATATCACAGATCAAGAGGCAACCATATGAGGGTATAAATAAAAAAAGAATCAGATGAAGACAAGATCAGAATGAAAACGAGCAAATACAATACAAGGCCATATATCGAAATAAATTTGCAGAGAATTGGGGAGTTGCCTTTTCCATTGACTGTGTGATGCAGTAAAAAGATCAATATTGTACGAGCGACCAACTGCATAACCGGTGGCTAGAATTCTAGTAATTGGTGAATTTTTAGAAAAATTCGTTCTCTTGAGAGGAACATAGAAAATATTCTGGCGCCTAAGTTCCAGGTTCGGGACTCCAAACGGTATAATTCCCAGTATATCTGGCACTTGAAAGTGATTGTTTATAATTTTGTGCAAGAACAAAATGTCCGCTAATTCACGTCTGTCAGCCAGGCTTTTAATGTTAAACCTCTTACTGGCTTCAGAATAGTCGTGATTTTCGATTCTCAGGTTGTTTTTAAATGCGATATACCTCAAAATTTATTTTGCACACTTTCAAGTCTTTTTATATATGTAATATATTGAGGATTCCATACTACCGACGCGAAATTCATCCTGCTGAAAACAAAAGAGTGATATAAGGTTATGTGTATCAGATGAATTTTATCTCTCAGTTGATTGTTCTGAATGAATTGTCAATAACAAATAACCACTGTTGTCGAAACGTTTCCGATTTTCAATATGAGAGAATCCACTATAACTGTTCTCTAACATTTGCATATTAGGTGTCAATTATTTGATATTAACACTCAAAATATTCAAACACTGATCTCTTCAATATCTTGTATTTAAAATGCAAAAAACTAGATGAGCAATCTCTTCAATCTGTTGATATTAGGTAAGTTGGGGTAAGTAGACCTCAATTTTCAACAGTTGAAATGCGTTGATAGGGTAGACTCGAACGAATTACTAAGTGGTATTTTGTTATGCGCGTTTTTTACGGATAGAGTATTTGACAAAATTCTTCAGAAATTAAATTGCAGAAATTGTGATCAATAGTAGGGAAGCCCAAGCGGGGATTTACTCAGGCGTGGCAGATTAATATACACAGGGGCGGCCTTAGCCATTGCGAGGGCCCCGGGCGGGAAGTCTTCGCGAGGCCTTTTTCCTTCGAGAAAAGTATATGATGTGAAAGTAAGTCCGGTTATTTGGTATAGGTTTTGGTCATATTTTACAAGAAATGCTAAAGTTTTATAAAGATATAAAATTTGAGGTTTGATTAAAATTTAATAATATAATATAACATATAAATATAATATAACATTGGGAGATTTACAAAATTAACAAATACAGAAATGATAAATTTAAAATTCCTGATTTCGGCTTTTCCTAGCACTGAAATCTTTAATTAAAGTATCATAATCGATCGAATGAGCTACGTCATTTTTTATTGATAGAATAGCAAGGACTGAAAGCCGATCTTGTGTCATCGTCATCGAATTCCTTAAATATGTTTTTATGATTTCAAGTCTAGAAAAACTCCTTTCAGCAGACGCAACTGTAACAGGTGTGGGTGGCAATGATTCTCAAGACTATTTCTATAGTGGGGTAATCTTCAGTTAAATTTTTTTCAATTATGTATT
Organism: Hippodamia convergens; assembly: GCA_038502775.1. Lineage (NCBI taxonomy): Eukaryota > Metazoa > Arthropoda > Insecta > Coleoptera > Coccinellidae > Hippodamia > Hippodamia convergens. The sequence goes on from CM076613.1 coordinate 13,933,380, forward strand.
TCAGCACCGAGACAATGTCATCGTTTCCTTCATACACACGGATAAACATGTCCAGTTCTTCGCACAATTCATGCCCATAAATATCACATGATTCTCCCACTCTCGTAGATATTTGCAAGTCGCTGCAATGTTCCAAAAGCTCACTATTACTAATTTCCACTGTTTTCAGCTGGATCAGGATTAGAATCACTCACAGGAAATTTTGATCATCATATTTCATAAATTTATATAAAGATCCACTTACATTTTTTTGTTCCTGCTTTCTTCTGATTGCTCGTTTCCTTTTTGAACTACCCGACTCGAATTTTCTACCGGCATCTCGATCATGCGAACTCATTTCGAAAATCTTGTTGAATTTCGCAGAAAGTGTCAGAAATAATTTTTAAGTTACACACAGTTTTTTCATACTTTTTCGGTTCTTCTCTATGAAAATGACCCATTTGCTCATTCCGTTCTAATGAACTTTGGATCTACAGCGGGGGTTGAAAAAGAGACGGGTAGCGGAATTCCCACAGATGGTGATAATAAATGATGAAAGTACTATTAGGTATTTAGAAAAAAAATTTTTGGTTTCGAGAAGACCATAAAAATGAAACTATTCATTTGTATGATCCAGATGAACAGAATAGAAAGTTTCATAAGAAATGGCACGATTTTGTATGCATATTTCTATTGGAAACAGTGGTTTTTTACGATATTTCTATCGAAGATTTCTCTGCAAAATCCACTATATATGACTTTTCCTGGGATTGTCCGAGCCATAGAGGAGCCACTAATTATGAGATTGATTGAGGGCGTGGAAGTGTTGTGAAACTTGGATACTTTTGAGTATCCGATATACTAAAATAAGTATAAATTCAATGGATAGTTGGTATCCGAATTTATACTAACAAGAGCTACACTGAAAAGAACGGCTTGAGAAACTAACGAATTGAATCAATTTCTCAATTCAATGACAAGAAAAATTTGAATTTATTCGAAAAATAAGAATATGGGCTCTAAATGTAAATGAAGAACCAAAAACAATGGAAGTTTTCCATCTGAAAAAATAGAATGTAACAAAACTGAACCCAATTTTCTTTCTTATCCCTTATCACTAGATTTGAAAAAAAACAGATTTAGCTCTCCTCCTTCCGTAATTCTCTACAATGAAATGAATTCAATGTGACATGTTCTTTCGAGCATTTAGGCCGTCGTCGTAGATTAGTTCTCGACGTTTCGCCAGTTCGAGTGTCTGGCATCTTCAGGACTTATATTTCAGGAGATGTTCTCACTGGACTGAACTGCCTGAGTGTGACGGGGACGCAGATTGTACTTCCTTATATAACCTCGGTTGGGGGGCGTGGCTGCGCTTGACCGGTCTCGTCCCGATAACGAACGCGCGCCGGTGTCTGACCGGTTCACAACCGGTTCCCGATCCCAAATAGTTAGATAATGGTCACCCTAATTGTGTTGTGTGCATCCTATTCTACCTACTGATCTGGTGGATTGGACATCTGGTGCCTCAATTACCCATTCGGGCGTTCCAATAGAGTAATATTCAAAAACTACAAGGTGGTTTCTTCAATTTTGTTCTGATTGAATGTATTGGTTAACTAACATTTTTCGAATTTACCCTTATGTTCAAATGATCTAAATCAATATCAAAATTTGCTCGGGTTGTTGCACGCGAGGCCCCACCAGGAGCGAGGCCCCGGGCGATTGCCCCGTTCGCCACCCCTAAAGCCGCACTGAATATACAGAGGGATTCCTTGTACCCGGCCAAGTACCTCCACCTAATATGGGCGCCCCTTATATAGCCGCGCGTCCAGGATGAATGATCAGATTATTTAAATAAAAATTGATCATCATACATTATCGAGCGTGTCGGATTAAGGTAGGGTTAGTTAATTACATGCTGAAAAGATTATATATACCACTACAGTGTGGCTAAATTTAGTTTTTATTTTGAAGGAAATAATTCAAGGATAACAAAAAACATATAATCTGACGATTTCCACAAACCGACGTAACAGAAATTCTTCGAGAAAGTTCAATGCGTGCATTTGCATATTGCCTATTTTGCCCGCTCCGCGTTTGCATTCCTCTCTCCCTCCGACCAGAGCTAGATTAATCATGTGGGGCCCCCTAGGCAGTGCAATTTTTGAGGCTGCTTTTCAGCGATCATTTTTTTTCTTGCATGGGGCACGGGGCCCATAGCTAATGCAGGGCCCCTTAGGTATCTGTTTCCCTGGCGATACCACAGTTTATGAAACAAGATCAACAGATCGTTTTGGCTTATTTTAAGTTAGATGAATTAATGTTTATGAATATTCACTATGAGTGATTTTAATATGAAGTGTGTTTTTTTGTGGTGAATTTACTTTGAAGAAAACAATTAAATGCTTTAAATTATTTCCGGCACATCTTATGAAAACAAGTATAAAAAAATTTAGTCTTTTATTTGCCTGCTATTTCTTGTGCTTTTCAATTCATCAAGTCCAATGATTTAAAATTGTCAGATTGAGAAAATCCTTGAAGGTTATCGTCAGATTAGGATACAGCACATCTAGGACTTAAAAATGAACAACATACTCGTATATTTTGATTTGACACGCCCGAGTATTAAAAACGGCAAATTTTTTTGTAACTTCAAAATACGGCTTCGAGTTTGCGTCACATGCAAATGATCAGATTATTGAATGGGAATTTTTTCAGGTCCACCAATTATCCGCTTGGAAAATCTGACGCGCTCGAGATTTTTTTTTCATTTCCAACCCTTACCTAAGCCCAACCCCATCATTCAAATTATCAGATTAAGTTATATCCTTCATTAAATGTCCTTAGGACATGGATGCTACCTTAATCTGACGCGCTCGAGTATGTCCATGCAACAGTATTTTTTTCACATTTTTGAAAGCCTATAGCTGCCCCCCACAGATGTAAAAGTATACATTATAAAACATTTTTTTCTTTTTATCATCTAAGCCTTGCAATCCGATAGATCTCTATGACGCTCGAATAAATCCTAATTTAGTATCGTGGGATCCCTTGCTATTACATCAAATATGGGTGTAATAGAGCCCTTTAAATCATGTTTGGCAAGTGAGAATGAAAAAGGAAGCTGCTTTCATAAAGGTGAATGGAGTGCACGCAAATTATTCACGAACATGTTACCCGGTCGTGTTATTATAATTATAGTATTATAAACTTCTCTATTGTTTTTTCTTACCTATCGACACTGATGCAGCACAAATGCAAAATGGACACAGTAGAAAAATATACGTCGAAAGAATTCCACATATCACACATGAAAGGACTGAACAGCCAGGTACCCGTCAATTCGACACTAGCGTTGAACGTCATCGCGCACAAGGCTACCAACATATCAGCCATAGCCAAACTGACAACGTAATAGTTCGTTATCACCCTCAGTTTCCTATGGCGGTAAACACTTATGATAACTAGAGCATTGCCGAGCACAGCCATGATTATTATAGTACCCATTACGAAAGACTTGAAGATGAGTATCAGCAGGTTAAGCCAGAAAGGATGTAACACTTCAAGATTCGAGGAAATGTGCGACTTGTTGCTGAGCCAAGTGACGTTCTGCGGGGAAAGACGAGGTATGCTCGTTGAAGTCTCTGCCACAGTAGCTGAGAAAGAAGCCATAACATTCGCTATCATCTTGCGTTATTTCGACATCTCCGTTTCTTCTACCTCGTTTTAGGGTCGATGCTGGACGACAGGTCCATGGTGGAAACGGCGCCTGCTTCGATTTAGATGCTAGTTCCACAGCCATCTGAAATCAAGTGAGGTTTTTCTTGTATTTCTCTCAGAACAATTGTATGAATAAATAGATCTTACTCGATATCAGTTAACGAATAGTGAATTTTACAAAAAGCAAAATGAGGGGATCATGTTGAACGCGGATTCACAGAAGAAGCAGAGCTTGAATAATGGCTGAATAATTCCAATTTCAAGCGCTTGTGTCCATGAATGAAAACGTTATCAGACTGTCCGAATGTCTCAATAGTCTAAAAATTGAGTTTGACTCTAGTGACCTGGATGATATTGGTCAGTACCAATATCATCCAGGTCACCATCAAAACAATATATGAGAAAAATATATTTTTCTCAAATAATATGAAGGAATTTCCTTGTGTAAGCCTTGCGCACTAATTCAACAGGGGCCAAATTCTTTCAACAAATTGTTGCTGAACACTGAACTGAGAATATCACTTATAACTATCAAAGTTTGAAACGTTTTGGAGTCTAATCAGACTCCAACATCAGACAAATTCTTAAATTCATGATAATCTCCGGAATCGTGCAAATTAATCGATTATCAATTGATTAATAATTGCAAGTGTTATTTCTTGTTTCATTGTGAGGCAATTATTCGAAAATATTTCTAATTGTTACAGAAACAGATATTTAACTGTTTAGAGCAGCAAATTCATGGCATACAAGATGAGTTGAGCTTTCGTTGATGATTGCTACAGTTTCGATTTTTTTCTTATACATCTCTATAGACACCTTATTGTTGTCTAAAGTCGGTGTCAAATCTAAAGAATCGTTCGGGTTGAAACCAATCCCAAATGAAAAATGCAATGTTGTGCATTGAATAACACCAATAAAACCCAAATAACGTCTGTGCTACCCGTGAATATGATCAAAATGTCATCTACATATCGAACATATTTGAAAATATGACGGATTATTCTGAATGATCCATAAACATTTCTGCCATCAAGGACGATGGAGGTGCTCCCATGGGTAGACTTCTTTCCAGTTTGTATATTCCACCGTTGAAGTGGCAAAAGTTTTGTCCTAAGTATAGCTTGAAAGATTTATAATGTGTGAAACATTCATCTCGAGGAATCGAAGTTTATAGGTTTTTTAGCATCAAGAGATATGCATTTGGCACCTTCTGGAATCTGTAGATTCTTCAATGATTCTGATAATTGACTGCTTGTCTTTATGCCGTAGGTGGGTTTAAACTCTGTTGAATCCTTCAAATCCTCATTTGGGAATTGGCTCATTTTGTATACGGGTGTGTTTTTTAGTTCACGATAAGCAGTTCTGGGAGGCCATATAACTTGAGGATTTTTGGATTTTTGGTTTACCCATGAGAGCACCTCCATCGTTCCTTATGCCAGGAATGTTCCAGCATTATGTGAAAGAAATTTTATTTAATTCGGAGACACCCATAATCCGTCATATATTCAAATATTATAGATATATGGATGACATTTTGATCATATTTGCAGGTAGCACATTTGAGTTTTATTGGATTTATTCAATGCACTAGGTACATAATAATATTCATTTCACACTGGAGATTGGTTTCAACCGGATCAATTTTCTGGCTTTAGACAACACTGAGGTGTTTAGAGATATATAGGAAAGAAACCCAAACCGAAGCAATCATCAACGAAAGCATGCCATAAATTCGATGCTCTAAACACTTACATACACAGAATGCTGAATCTACCATTAAGTAGAGATAGTTTTAATAAGGAATTGGAACCCACTCTGGGTCCGGGGATAGAATAGGCCCAGGGAACCCCCTGCCTGTCGTAGAAGACGACTAACTGGGGCATCTGTCATATAATGTACCATTCCTACACCTACTCCCTTTTCATCCTGCTCCACTCTTCCTCTTCCGTATCCCATAGGAGTCAACCTATAAAAATCCGCAACCTCAAGGAGTTTGCCGTGCCGAGGAGGTGAATGACACTGCGTTAATGTGTCGTGAACGGCTCCCTCCGGATACCTGGTGCCCTCCGGTTGTAATATAGCCCTTCTGTAGTAAGCCTGCTCTGCTATGGTCGAGAATATTTCAGAGCACACTCGTGGGAACAATCATGGTAAACGATGTTCAAACTCATTCGGAGGCGCCCGACCTCCAAAATACGGGCAGTGGCGAGGGCACACTCAAAAAGCCTTCTACTCTCGGTTTGCCCCATACCAGTATGGGTACAAATCGACAAGCAACAAAAGAGACGGTGGAACAAGTTCCCCGGTTCTTAGTTGTCAAGAGAACTGATGATGGAGATTTTTATAAACTGAATCCTTTCCTTATACAGAAAACCTTATATGGACTTATTGGGGAAACAAAAAATATTAAAAAGATCAAAGACGGACTGCTAGTGGAAACAAAAACAAATGAACAGACTAAAAGATTGATGAGAGTAACACGTTTTGCTGAACTATCTGTTACTGTTGTACCACATAATTCATTGAATACTAGTAAAGGAGTGATATATTGTAGAGATTTAATTAATTGTTGTGAAACAGAAATTCAGGAGGAACTTAAACAAATTGGAGTGTTAAAAGTAGAAAGAGTAAGACAAAAAAGAGAAGGAGAACTCATAGACACACCAGTTCATATACTCACATTCAACAGACCACATCTACCAACAGTGATTAACGCTGCAATGTATCGACTAGAAGTGCGACCTTACATTCCTTCTCCAACTAGGTGTTTCAAATGCCAAAAATTGGACATACTACTGTTAATTGCACCCACGAACAAATCTGCATCTGCGGAAGACCAATACATGAAGGGCGACCATGTGAACCCAACCCAATTTGTGCGAATTGTAACGGAACACATACATCAAAATACAAAGGATGCCCTGTATATTTGCAGTACAGAAACTAAGAGTAACTGAAAAGATCAGCTACTTCGAGGCTAAAAAGAGAATCCACATAAATACACCTAAACCAAATGTTTCATATGCACAAGCAGCTCAAAGAGAAACCAAAACTGAATAAGAAATCACGAACAAAGTATTATCGTCAATGGAAAAAATTATTAAAAAATGTGTTACTGAAGTACTAAGTAATATCCAACCGGGGACGTGGAATTTAACATCACATCCACCAATCCCAAAAATGCAAGAAACTATGACAAGATCTAGAACAGGCTCCGAGGCTTCGAACCTTTCTAAAAGGAAATACATATCCCCAGTTGACGAATCCGACGTGTCGTATACTAGTCAACAGTCAACCGAATCTTTCAAACGCCCTAACAAAAAAGGACCTAGAAAGGGTAGAACTAAAAAGGAAACCCAACTACCAACGGACCTATTCATAAAACCCCCCGATGAGAAGAATTTAGAAACCACTGACAAAACATGTACAACCTCAGAAAACTTTATTTCTACACATTCATATATCTGAATCAATATATATATATACTATAGCGCTATAGATCTGTCCATGTGCAGCTCTAATATAAGTCATTTGTTCGAGTGGGAAACACTAGGAGGATACTCTTCAGACCATATTTCAATACGAATCATTTGATTTGTATTGCCTCGCTAACAAACCAAACACCTGGACCGTATGGTTGGAATATGAAAAATGCCAATTGGGAGCTCTATCGAGAAACTCTAAGACCCTTATCAATGGAAAACGACAGTACTAGCTCAGTATTAACTGTAACTGAAAAAATTAGAGAAGCAGCAGACGCTAGTATTCCCCGACGACAACGCTACTTAGGTAACCGCAGAGTGCCCTGGTGGAATGAGGAACTTTCGAATGCTGTACGAGAGAAGAAACACGCTTTTAATGTTTTTAAGAGACATCCAACTTCTGAAAACTTTTCAGAATTACAAAGAACTAGAGCAAAAACGCGAAAACTCATGAATCAATGGAGGAAAACGTCGTGGGAAACTTACGTATCTACTATCAGATCAGATACAACAAGTAAGGAAGTCTGGCAAAAAATAAGAACAGTTGCAGGCAGGAACTTTGAAAGACCATCTCCACTCTTGACAATCAACGGGAGAGAAGTAACAGAACCAACAGAGGTGGTAAACGTATTAGCTGCTGAGTTCAGCAGAGTAACCTCTGGACAGAGAACACCAGTTGAAGCGGAACAAGAAAATGCTACAGAGAAAAGTGAAAAAATGAGAAATTGTAACCTCCCATTCACTATAGAAGAACTCGAGAGAGCTCTGATGGATACCAACGATTCAACACCTGGACCAGATGATATCAGCTATAAGATGATCCGTCAACTTCCTACAAACGAAAAAGTAAACATCTTGAACCTGTTCAACCAAATATGGACCACGGGACAATACCAATAGTTGTATGGGGAAGGTTCTGGAGAAAATGGTTAATTATAGATAAATTCGGTTCCTGGAAACCAACAACTTACTCTCTAACTACCAAATGGGTTTTCGGAAAAATAGAAGCACCTTAGATTGTTTGACAAGATTGGAAACAGCGGTACAGGAAAGTTTCGCAGACAGAAAACATTTGGTAGCAGTTTCGTTCGACTTAGAAAAAGCATATGATGAAGTGGACAGGAAAACTGCTATAAATGCCTTACGAGAAAAAAAAATTGCGGCAATATGTTGGACTTCATCATAGGATTTCTAACCGACCGATCTTTCAAAGTGAGAATAGGTGAAGTCAACTCGGATCAATATTCTCAACAGAATGGCATCCCTCAGGGCTCAACACTCAGCGCAACTCTTTTTCTGGTGGCAGTAGACGGTTGATAAAAAACATCAACACAGAAATCGGAACTTGCATGTACGTTGACGACTTGACGATCTACTTTTCCTCACGTGATATGGATGACATCGAACAGAAACTTTAAGAAGCAGTAGATGCCATTGCACAGAACGCAGAAAAAGATGGATTTCACTTTTCAGAACCCAAGACTACATGTATAGATTTTTGTCTGCTCAGAAAATCACATCGAGATCCTAAAATAGTACTCAATGATGTCCCAATAGAAATGAAGAACGAAGTTAAAATACTTGGACTGCTATTTGAACATAAATTATACTGGAGAAAACACATCGAGTCCTTATCCACTATATGTAAAAAAAGATTGAACATTATTAAATGTCTATCGAACATAAAATGGGGAGCAGACCGAAATGTATTACTGAACGTGTACAAGTCAATGGTTCTATCAAAAATTGAATACGGACTTGCTGTTTACTCCTCAACAAGGAAGTCACACTTAGAAAAATTAGAAAGAATACACCGGGAGGGTTACGGTTATGCATCGGTGCATTTAGAACCAGTCCATCGATGTCTATCTACTGTGAAGCGGGAGTCCCTCTGTTAAAGTTTTCGAAACAGATCACTTGGACCAACTACATCTCAAAAATATGGACACAGACCTCTCATCCTAACTATTCTTTAATGTTCGACGAGAATATTCACCGAAAATTCTACACCCGACCCACCATTACACGACCACTAGGAGTGAGAGTACAAGAATTTTTTATTAGAAATAGGTTGACTTTACCTACAGTTTTTAACACGTCACATCCGGAAGTACCACCTTGGCTGCTCAAACGTCCTAAAATCCACTTAGAATGTAGCAAATACAAAAAACAATCAACAGTACCTAGACAATACACAAACATCATACATAGTATATTTGACCTGTATCACCCGAAGAAAATTCTTTTCACTGATGGTTCCCGAACTGAAGAAGGCGTGGGTATAGGGGTTTTTCCTGAAACGGAAAAATGGCAATGGCCTCTGGACCCGATGACATCAATATTCACAGCTGAACTAACCGCCATCTTGAAAGCCCTCCAACTTGTGGAAACCTGGGCATGCGGAACTTATCTTATCTGCTCTGATTCCTTAAGTTCCCTGAGTTCTACCCTCGATGCCTACAACACAGACCCTCTGGTACAAAAGATTCTTTTGAAGTGCAACAATTTAATAAATGAACATAAAGATATTGTTTTCATCTGGTGTCCAGGACATATTGGCTTTGAAGGAAATGAAGCTGCTGATGCAGCCGCGCGGGAAGCAATTTCACTGAATCAAGAGGAGGAAATACCAAGACGACTAGAAGACCTAAAGATGTTTCTCAGGGATGTTACAATACAGGAGTGGCAGAGAGAATGGGATAGTAGAGACAACAAATTGAAAAAAATCAAACCATCAGTTAGACCCCAGAAGATACCATTAAATTTGAGCAGAAGGGAACAAGTAAATCTAAGCCATATTAAAATCGGACATACCAGGCTCACATCTTCACATCTACTCATCGGACAGCCTCCTCCGCAATGTCATATATGTCGAGAGGTCATTACCGTTGAACATGTCCTGTTACACTGTGCTAGATATCGGAATATAAGGAATCAACTGACTTTGCCCACAGACCTCCAAAAATTATGTACAGAAAATGTTAACGAACTAATGGAATATTTGAGAGTGTCGAATTTGTTTAACCAAATTTAGATATCGAAATCCCACGAATTACCGATCAAGTTTGACCTTTTTGCTTTTCTTATGATATTTTAAAGTGTGGTGTGTACGTTCGTGTATATTTGTAATTACATATGAAAAAAAGAAACGGCTAATGACCAAGCAGTCGATGCCGTGAAAAAAAAAAATAAGGAATTGGAAATTAATTAAGTATATCGCTCATGAAAATGGGTACAACTCAAATGTAGTAGACCGTCTGTTTATAAGGAAATTCAGAAAATCACCCAATGATCCGTCCTCTGTTGATAGTAAACAACCAATAAAAAGGCTCTCACTACCATTCTACGTAAATAAGTGTTATCCCATTGTGAAGTTTTTCAGAAAATACCACATAGAAATAGTATTCAAAGCTAACAAATTGCATGTAGGTAGAGCCATTTACTGAATTGCAAAGATATTTGAATTTTGAAGAAAAATGATGTAAACAAGTTGAGTTGTAAATTCTACATACCTAGCTAAAACTTTTAGAGTCTTGGGCACAAGGGTATCTGAACCTGAACATATAAGAAATTATAACAATAAAAAACAAAATAAAAAAAGAGTTTTTTTCGGGAGACATCTGAGAATCAACAATCACGACTTTAATAAGGACGAAAATGTTACTCTTCTGCACATTCTGGATAGAGGTAACAAGTTTGATTTAATGGAAATTTATGAGACAGCAAAATAATTTAAATTACATCATAACAAATATCTAAACACCCAAATAGAGTCCAACCTGAGCTACCATCCTATTTTCCAAAGTCTGATCTGATTATGTATTATTTTAAAGTTATCATTTGTTTTGTAGTATTCGGAATGTTCCCATTATGTGTCAGATGTCATGTCAAATTTTGTCTCTATATCTGCTCTGTCAGTTGCCAATTATATCCTGCATCCGACGCTGTCAGTTTAAATAATATCTTATTCAATCAGCTCAATCTCTTCGCTTTAATCCACAAAATTTACTGAATTCTATACACAGGACTAGAGAATAGATGTTGTATACTACCTGTAAATTTAGAGAAGTCAGTTCTATATTCATAAGGAAATATGTAAATCTAATAAATGTTAAATCACAGGAATGTGATCTATGATTTTTTTTGACCGGGGCAAAAATTCATGATGGCGTATATCTACACTATTATCAGAATGAATCAAAGAATCAAAATAAAATCGAAATTTTTTGAGCAATTTTCAACAAGCCATAACTTCGAGAGGATTGGTCTTGCAAGAAAAAAATTAAAAAAATAGTAGCCCCTAGTATCTTGTTTCTGGATTAGTACTTTGAAATCTTGTATAACGTCATTAGTTTTTGAGTTATATTAGAAAAACCAACAACAACAAAATTTTCAATTAAATTTTCCAGTCCATTTTTTTGCTTAACCGCTATGATGTTCGGATTCTTCGTTAATTAAGCTTTAATCTCGGCTTTAATTTTTTTTTTGGTCTTAGACCAGATTCAGTTGAATCTCGTCTTTTTTTACTCGCTCCCCGGAGATTGCTTTTGTATACTTTCCATGAATACATAGGAAATCGCTCGATTGAACAAAATGTTTTTTCAAAATTATCATGCTTTCAACAAAAACACACACACACTCAACCCAAGAAGCGAAAATCCTCTTGAATTTTCACCAACAATAAATTTTGTAACTGATTACACGTTCACACAAATAACTAGAAAGACATACAAAGAGTTATCGTAATTCGAATGAAACCGCAATTATTGCCAACGCCCCTAGTTCCAGTTGTGAAGAGGATGAGTCGGTTATTTCCCAGGCAAAGAAATTACTGGGTCTATGCTTGAGAGAGTTCAAGGTAAAAATGATAACGTTTTTCACGGCAACTGTTTTCGAATGAAACCACATTCCTTGAAACAATATAAGCTGAAAAATAAAATATAAATATTATGGAGAAAGAAGTGGAATAAATATTATAATTTATAATAAATCAATACGGATCAACGAGTAATAACAAAATAAAAACAAACATACACATATGCTTGATGAATGAAATTCATCAGAAAATAAAATATGAATAATAATATACCTTGAAATTCGAATTCGAATACTTCTATCTCTAGAATGGGAAATGGGGATACAAATTAGAAGATTTCATATTTATCCCCGTCATGAAAATAAAATCTTTGTGGGAGTATGGATAATAATTGTTGAAATATGATAATACCCGCACTTGCCACATGAAGAAACCCAAATCAAAGAAGCCGCCTAAAAAACCGCCAATAAAACGATGATCCTGTAACGATTAAAGAGAATGCCGACACGCTTGGGTATTTTATGAATTTATGACTTCTTTAGGGGCGCGTTGGGCACTTTTTGGGTAAACAAAATTCATGGAATTATCTTCACCGAAATGTTTCCATGTTTTTTGTTCAACCCGAAAGTGCTCAACGTGGAAGTTATCAATTTATAAAAAACCTCTACCGATTACAAAATAGCTAAGTAGATTGGAAACCAGAAAATTGTTGTGAATCCAACTCCTTCCACTTTTTCCACGGGGACTGAAATGTCAGGGGGGCCATTAATTAATTTCAAAGATTTTTGATATAGTGATACTTTCGATTTCAGCACTAGGAAATTCATTTCTTCGGAGAAAATCGGAACTGGGAACATTTAACCGCTGGTTTATTTTGGCGCCCCCTCAAGCTGGCGCCCGTGGCAAGCGCCCCGCTTGCCCCCCCCTAGATCCGGGCCTGGATGATGCCTTCATGGGGCGAAACATTTACAGTGAATTTCAACAATAAAGGATCCATTTGCGTAATAATATTTTCATAAATTCATATTGAAAAAAATTAATTACAACCGATTGGTAGATAGTTTGTTAGATACACCGGGATATTCACGATCGTCCATTAAATGAATTCCAAACAATTATTTTTTTATTGAACGTGGAAATTGTCGAAAGAATACCTCATTTGTTGGAGGATCAAAATTTCAATGCCCTTAATAGACTTTCCGGAACTAGGTTAGTTCCAGGGATTGCAGGTTTTCTATCTGAATTGGATGCTACATCTTGCTAATCGACCAAATGCGCTGGAGGATCCAGGATGAATTGAAATGTTTTGAGTGAACTGTATGAATGCTTATGTAAAGTTTCACAAGGTTGTCATCACGAATAGACTCGCAAATAGACTTCATTCGTGTTTCGAAATCATGTTTATTCCTTAATATTTCACAAAAACTTAGTACATATTTATTTATTAATAAAAAATAACACGAAAGTTCATCCAAGATTTTGTTGTTGAAGAAATGAAGAATTATGAATGTATTTCGAATATTATTATTCAATTGAGTACAAGTCAATACGTATAATTCCACAAATTTCACACAAGAAAACGAAGAAATATTTCACATTATGACGGTATAAGAAATGAAAATTGTGACCATATACCATATACACCTAATTCAAGGGAAGATTCTTGGGGTCTAAAGAAACACTAGCATAAAAATGCAATTTTCAAATATATGAGTGATTTCATCGAAAGAAATGATTTTTGAAATATATATTTTCATTGATATGACAATGTACAGTACAAAGTCCAACCTTCATGTTTCATTTTCTCAACATACCAATACCTTCTCTATAACTAAACCACAAATTCAAGGGAGCCAACTGCAAAATGAAGTTCAATCTATTTGATGAATATTTGGTAATTTTGAAAAATAAAAGTATTCTTCATAAAATCTCATGAAATGAGTAATTTGTCAATGTCACGTATTTTTTCGAGCATTTCAAGCCGTCGTCGTAGATTCATTTTTTACGTTTCTACAGTTGGAGTGTCTGGCATCTTCAGGAGTTGTTTTTTCAGGGTATATTCGCGCCGAATTGAGCTGCCTATATAATCAGGCATATAATATGCTTAAAATTGATTACGTATTATTTTTGTAGTGTGGTACCAAATTGGCGAATGAGCTGGTCGTCAAACCTGTCTTTTCCTCATTCTGAGGATCTCGAATGGTATATTGCCTAATTATATAGACAGCTCAATTATGCGAGAACATCTCATTACAGAATAACTCCTGAATATTCCAGACACTTGAACTGGCAAATTGTCTAGAGTCTAGAATAAAGAAACGACGACGGCCGAACAGCTCGAAAAAACAAGTGACATTGATGTTCGCTAGGGTTATATAATATAATATAATGTAATAGTCTAGTGTTTGAAGTTTGCAATACTACTATTCGCTCACCATGGGTAATTGAACGTTTCAGGCCTCCCCTGGTTTACATTAGAGTCCAATCAGAAGTTTTGCATTTCACCGGAGGGAACAGCGAATGAACGCAGAGCACTTATTGATGGTTGGGAAACTTGCGAGGAGAAGTGAATGCATCGTTACACTAGGTAATACATCATACTAAATAGACCTGTTCCAAGATAGTGCCTCCATCGGAAACCTACGTGGAACTAAGCTCTAATGAAAGCGAAACTGGTTTATCGCTGGTTTTTCCCGAAGAAAATCCTGTTTTAGTCTGGTTCTGTTGATGACAAATATTTCTATTTTACTTTGTCGAATTCCATAGTGGCATATTATTGCCATAGGTAGTGGCTCTTCCATTCAGTTATTGATTCTGCGTAACTGAAAACTGTCCATCAATTCTTCTCTAATTTTATTTTTGGAGACGAATATGGAACTTTTCGAAAATTCTCCCGGTTTCACTAGCCAATTAGCAGCCTGCTAGTTGGCTAGTCTGTTGATTCCTAGCAACTTCTAAATTAATCAACTTGCAGCTTGTGAACTCGCTCATTATAATCGACGCATTAGTTGGCACCAAGATTTGCACCCAGTTCAGTATTAGTTCAGTAATTAATTGTAGCCTCTCTTAGAAGATTAGCCCGAAGTGTCCCTACTAAGTTACTCCCATCAATTGTCTAATCTGATTATTGGATATTTTTCTGGCAGAGCTATTCCAAGGCGCATTCCAAAAATTCTACAGCACAATTCCACTTTTTGTGATAGAAAATAATAGAAAAACCTTACGGACAATAAAATGAAATTCGAGCAACAAAATACTAAATCTAACTCCTAATAAACATGACTGATTATGGATGACCTTAAATCTTGATTTCGGGCCCATCGTTGTCGTGCAGAAATTGAGTTAGTAAATTGTAATATACCTAAATTGTATAATGGTAAAAAACATTCAATTTTAATTTATAGAGAATAATAAAGGATTCAAGGGTGAATGAATATGTATTATCAGAATATTTTTTTTTATCGAGAATGAAATACCTGTGAGTCTCCTTGCAGCATCCGCATTGATGGTTTGTTCCAATACTAAGTCAATTGGCTGCTTTGAAAAGCGTTTTTTGGTTCTTTGAATACCGAAAGAATATCGTTGGAATTGCTCTGACACATCAAATTTGTTGAATACATATGAAAAATAAGTTATATTCATTAAGTTATTCTACAAGCTCTACATTTCGATTTTAAATGATGATATTGGTGAAGTTTGCAGCCGTTAAATTTCCTCTAGCATTTGATCTGTGATCGCAGTATTTTCAAGTTCTAAAAATGACTTGAAATGTAATATTTGCAATCCCAATGCCATCAAAGGATAAAATCTCTTCCATCTATTGAAGTGCTTTCCTTCCAAAAATCCATTCACTGAGGCCGATAGTAGTAAATTACTTTGTACCATAATATTGGATAAGCCGCAATCAATTATAATTTTTCTTACTGCCTTAAAATACGCCATCATAATATGGAAAGGCCCCAAGTGTATAAACAAATTATTAAATTTTGGTTTCTAGGTAGATTTAATTTGTAAAGCAATTTTTGCTATTGCAAGATAGTAAGTCACTTGAATGAAAGTTTGCTGTACATCTTGACAAATTTTCTAGCATTATCTCATAATTTCTAAAACTACTGATCTATCAGTAGGTGATGCATTTATAGGAGTTAGGTAAGAAACTCTTTGTTTTGAGCTATTATTGTCATACATTGAACAGTTAAAAGCAACCCACATCGGTATATTTGGTAATCGTAAAGAATGGCTCACCATCCATATTTTATCAATTGCATTATATAATGATAAATTCTCTGGGTTGAAATTTTCAACTTCATGGACTGACAGTCGCAGATTATCCATCATACGTGGTTTTTTAGGGTATGGAAGTTCATCCAAAGCAATAGCCTCAAATGTTCTCCGTCTTCTTCTCTTCGAGTTCAAGATAACGTCACTAGAGGGGGATGGATCTATTATTTTTGAGTCATCTGTAGTACTAGAAACTACATTCTGGTATATTATACCTACGGTATCGTGTAACGTATCCTTTCCACTTTTTGTTTCTACGAACCGGTCAAAATTACAGGCAACGCCAGAAGACAGATGCTTAGACTTTTTTATTGATTCAGGGCATAACGTAGATTTTTCAATGGATGTATATGTTGCTTCTGTTTCTAATTCTTCGATCCCTTGATAACTGATGCAATGTAAATATCTGTGAATAATGTCGATAATTTTTCGACGGCTGGTTAAGCTCTGTCATTCCCAACATAATGTGCTTTGATGTGTTGACTTTTCCATTGTGGGAACTGTACACAACATCTTCACAAATCGATTTTACTTGGCGAATGCATTTTCGATTCTGTTTTCGCTTTTGGCTACCTCCAGCTACCATAGTAAAAAAAAATTTAATACATCTTGTAGCATCGATGCTTCTCCTCTTTTTAGATGTTCGACGGATATATTTTGTGTTCAGTTTATCAATTTTTATATTCAAAACAGATTTTCTTAAAAGCAAACCAGCTGAGTTTAAAATATCTTCATCTTTTAAATTTTTAAATGATTGGTCATCGATACTACTTTTGTGCTTTGGAGCAAATATTTTTTTTATTACCCATAGAAAAAATTTTAATATCTTCACCAAATACATTCCTCCTTTTTCCATTATATTTTTTTTAATGAACGCACACATTTCATCAAACATGCCTAGATGATGCTCACGAAGCTCATGCCAATGACTTCTTAATGTATTTTCATTTTTTCTTATCTTATAAAAAAGTTTACTTCACACATATGATGATAATAGATTCTTGGATGCATAGTATTTCCATCTTTAAGCTGATATTCTGATGAAAATTTCTGCTTTTCAGATTAAAATATAGGCAGTCTCTTAGATCATTGTTTTTTTGTTTTTTGGTCACAAAAAATACAACATAAATCTTTTACATTAACAGATGATTCTTATTCATCTGAAATATTAATTTCAGAAGTTGAATAAACATTTTCTAACTGCTCAATATTATCTTGAGAGGTCGATGGAGCTGATCGGATCAAGTGACATATAACTGTTGACTGAGATATTTTCGAGGGATCAGGTAAAAGATCAGCTGCTGGACTTGAAGGCTGTGAAAGCAATGGTTGGAGCTCTAAACTTTGTGTATTGGAAGGAGATCTGGACGAAGACGCAGAACTTGAATCTTCTACAACATTCACAATTTATTAAAATACATGTTGATGGGGGTATCTCGAGTAGAGGTACTTGCATTATGCCTTTGATCAGGAAATTCTAAAAATCCACATTACTAGTGAATTCTACAGCAGCTTCTTCTTCATCATTAACTGGAGGAATCAATTCTTTCTGGTCATATGGAATGGCCGTGGCCACAATCATAGCTGTATTTAATTTTACACGCAATCCCATGGCAAGGGCTGGAAAGCGACGTTTCCTCACAGCATACTGTCTCTCAATGACATTTCGTGTACAGGGTGGGCAAAATTGGTGATACATCAACTACAACTTTTCAACTCAACGAGATAGAGAAAAGTGAATGGCACATTACGGTCGTCTTTCTCAGAGAAACTACTAATGCCATCAACTGCATCTTCTTTTGTTTTCGAGTTATAGGCCAGAATTGAAATTTGGGCGATTCCAACTTTGGTCATTCTCTCCGTTTCTGCTTGTGCTAGAATGTTGAAATTAAAATCCTATACATGTACTATTTTTTAAGCAATCCTGTGGCGTACCATGTTTTTTGACAAGAGGTTTCCTTGCTAAGCTCTCACATAAAGTTGTGTTTTTTTATGGAAACAATACTTTATTATGACTCAGATAGGATCATCACTTTTTTCCGTTTCAAAAATATATAACACCTTCTTCAGGGTGAGCCACGTAAAACAGTTCAATTCCCATTTTTCTAAGTATGCTCCAGAAAATGCTTCGACAGATTAATTTTTTGACACCAAATAGGAATTGTTAAGTATATTCATGAAAAGAATTACAAAACTTTTGTGTCACTCGAACCCAAAAGAGTCTTCGATCTTGAAGAGGCTGCCCCCCTATTTGAGGTATGATCATAGACCACTGACTTCGAAGTCAAAAGGAGTCAAAAGATTAACTCTTCTAACTCTTACGTTCGGAAATATTGGTCAGTAGGTAGTTTTCTATGTAGGCCACCCAGCATAATGTATATATTTTTGAAATAGTAAAAAGTGATGATTCTTTCTTAGTCATAATAAACTATTGTTTCCATTGAGAAAAAACACAACTTTTGTTATAGCTCAGCAAGGAACCCTATTGGGAAACATGCGTAGAGACATATTATTTTGTGAATAAGCCTTCTTAATACTCAAAAATTCAAATTTCACATACAAACTATATTTTTCATGATATCTGAATGAAACTGAGGATGATGTATGATATATTTTTGAAACGGGAAAAAAATGACGATTCTTCCTGAGCTTAAAGTATTGTTTCAATAAGAAAAAACACAACTTCGTGTTATAGCTTTCAGCAAGGAAACCTCTTGGGAAAAAACAAAGTACGCTACTGGATTGCTATTGAAAAAGTGTCTATAATATTTTCATTTCAACAAACTGCACAAACAGAAACGGAGATAATGGCCAAAGTTGAAATAGCCCAAATTTCAATTTTGGCCTATAACTCGAAAACAAAAGAACACTGACGAATGCAGTTGATGGCATTATTAGTTTCTCTGAAGAAGACTACCGTAATGTGCTATTAATTCTCCCCTATCTCGTTAGGTTCATAAGTTGTAGTTCATGTATCACCAACTTTGCCCACCCTACACAAATGTGTGATTCGTTGAATGAGCCTTCAGAAGGTGTCCTTGGATTAGCTGAAGTTGTAATCAAATAAGGGTCAATTCCATAGCGAACTATCTCCTACTAACATGCTGTTAGGAAAACCTCTCTTTCAAATGATCTGCTCAGCATGTGCTGAATCTGGCCATTTTGCAACAATGTTTCTAATTGTTTGCACATTCAAGGAAAAAAACTGTAAATGGTTCCTAAATAGCTCGACTTGATCAACTCCTGGCCATTGGAGTTTCATATGTGTGCAGTCGATACCACCTATGGACCTAAAAAAACCTGGCATTTTAATTATCTTCTGGTTGGATGAGCTATCCAATGTTCTGTTGAGTTTACAATATTCAAAACGGATCTTTTCGATAATCTTAATATTATGAAAAAAAAACAATATCGTCGTAAATTTCGAAAACAATTTTATCTAAGATGCATCACTTTAGGTCTACGACATTCCTATCCATGTGTGCTATAAGCGTTGATATCAAATTCCATTAATTCAATATCAACAAATCTAGTGAGAAAAATTGATAATTTTTGGAGACCTAATTGAAATTTTGATTGCTTGTGGCATAATATTTGGCACTTGGGATTGGCCTGGTTTTCCACAAAAATTATTTAAATAATGCCCAAGGACTATATTCAAAATTGAAGACTTCGAATGTAAGAAAAGTTCATTTATTTTTCATAATATTCTGGGTGACATATATAAAGATCAGTTTTTCAAATTTGAGAAAAGTTCGGTATGTTTTTGTCTACTTTTTCAACCTGCTACCTGTGAACGGGCCGCCTAGCCAAGCTAGCGAGTATGCACACACTATTAAACACATATAAGACTGTCTATACTGTAAAATTCGTTACTTCTGGGGGCCCTGAGTTCTTATTCTTTTTCTGAGCGGGAAAAAATGGCGATTCTTTCTAAGCCATTTCAAACTATTGTTTACATAAGAAAAAACACAACTTTATGTTGTAGCTCAGCAAGGAAACCTCTTGGGAAAAAATAAAGTACGCTACTGGATTGCTATGAAAAAAGTGCCTGTATCATGTTTTCATTTCAACATCCTAGCACAAGCAGAAACGGAGATAATGACGGAAAAATGAAATCGCCCACATTCCAATTTTTGCCTGTAACTCGAAAACAAAAGAAGATAGAGGAATGCAGTTGATGGCATTATCAGTTTCTCTAAAAAATAAAATACCACCGTAACGTGTCATTCATTTTCCTCTATCTCTCACGGTTAAAAAGTTGTAGTTCAGGTATCACCAATTTTGCGCACCCTGTACATTGTTATTCTACATCAAAATAATTCTTTTTAACTTTTTTTATATTTTACAATTCCTTCATTGTAGTACCTTGTGATGTACAACATTTTTAGTTTTTTTCCCGGGTGCGAGAATAAATAGTCCATTGTGAATCGGCACTTGGGTACTTCTGCGAAAAGACCTTAGAATTCCAAGGCTAAGACGTTTAGGCAACTCAAAATACACAGTAATTGTGTACATTGTCATCTTAGAATCGGGATTTGTTCTGAAGAAAGAAAGGTGTAATATATATATATATATATATATATATTCTTATGAAAAAAGAGAGCTAAAATAATACAATAAATGTTGAAACAAAAAGTACCTAAGCTTAGGTAAAAAAAAAAGAACGGGGTATTATAACATTCTTCGTATGATACTATAGAATAATACAATCCTATCATCACTAGTATCTTACGATACTTTATAGCCAGGGGAAAAAAACCTCAGATGGACTCAGATGCATTAATATTATTAGAAAATGTAGATCACAGAAATAATATCAAATATTATACTTTCACGAAAACGCTATTAACCATGGCGACATAATACTGGTGTTATTCGCAAGAGAGAAAATTATTTCCTAATTCTTTTTTCATTTCATCAAATTTTTCAGAGTTTTAATATATTTTATGTCAACCTCGCCGTAGAAGAATCCAACAAAAAATCTTTCATTACAAACAATTCATCCAATCTTGAGTTATAAATAGTTAAGATTAGTAAAAGAATGGTCTGTTTGCAGTACTGTACATTCACAAGTTGTAAATTAATTCCTAACTTTTTGATAAAAAAACGCCACAACTAATTCTTCTTTTAGCCACATCACTGATTAGGTAATCAAATTACCTTTCATTTGATGTACCTATCACAATCCATATATTACCATCTGAAAAAAATTAAGTAAAGGGGTGCGCGACGTGAGACCAAAAATATCAAATTCAAGGAAGCATACGATGAATTGCTCTTGAAATTGAAAATCGACGGGTGCGAGGATTTTTTTAACAATTTTTCGTACAAGAATTATTGACGAGTTACGTTACTTTTTCGACACGCTGTTGAAAGATAATTGAACTTACCAACATACCATAGTTAGTATAGTAATATATGTGGGTATATTAGGTTTTGCTTAAAATTATTAGATTGCAGTTTTTTGCATTGTGTTCTCATTGTCGCAAGTTCGCAGTTGACCTATCATCAAAACATAACAACCGTTCTATTTCAGTTATGACCACTCGTAAATAGTACTATAATAATGTATCTCGTTCTTCAAAGAAGGGATAAACAATAAAAGAAATTAGCTGCTGATAAAAAGGTGAAATCATTTTATATTTTTTGAAACCACGTCAGTCGAATTCAAAACTATTTTGAATCACGTTAGCTACCGCGAGAGAAGCCATAGTTCTCGTGTTATTATTGGCTGGAGGGGGTCTCAAATTCAGCATCTAATCCAGGGTTTTCAGTCGGGCCAGACCAGGCCTGACAAATGTTTTAAAAATATTAGAAAAAGATTCCTTACCTTACCATTTACTATGGAAAAGTATGATATCTCAGGAGATAGACAAACGATATTCACTGGTCACGCATCTACAGTGAACTGAAAGAACAACAAGAGAAAAGTTTTACGTGACTTACCTGCCCTAAGGCTTATAGCCACGGCCCCCATGGGCGTGGGATCTGGATACGCCAAATCATCGCGCAATACTGCATAAAGACAGCACGGCTACCAGTTCGGCTTCAGCTCTCAAGACCTACACCCTTACTGGTGGAAGGAGGTACTATCCAACCTCTACTAACTTTGCAGGTTAGTTCCCGAGTTGTAGACGCAACTCACACGCCGGAGAGGTCAGAACTCCCCTAGCCCAGCATGCGGGCTCTCAACCACTGCCACTACGAAACCTATCCCAATAGGGCAGACAGGATTGCTCCTGCGGGCAAGCCCTCCCGTAGTACCAATCATAGCGTCATTGGTAGGACATGCTTCGGGAACGTATTCCCTCCCAATTTAGGATCTTGAGAATCCCTGCCTTGGTGAGGCAAGTTCTGGCCGTGCGGGTCCACTACCACCCGTCGGTACCACTGGAATCAGCATGCCCCGAATCTAAGGAACAGAGCTCCGACCCTCCGTCCCAGAGCCCAGAAGTCATGCCTTTCAACCAGCGGTTATCCGCCATGCACCACAATGTCTCTCATCAGAGGAACAAATCAAACACCTCCACCGCCGCTTCCGACGGACGGAGGATCTCTCAACGAGTCTAATCTTAGGGAAAGTGCCCTTTTACGGAACACTTCCCTGGAGAAGCTCCCCATTCGTTCGTAACGCTCTTGCGTCCCTATCATCCAGCTTACGTCATAGGTTATGTTGGCCCCCACCAACATACCTTCCAGAATCACCCTCCTTTCATCAATATACTCCCAGCATTCAAAGAGTACGTGATACCACGTCTCTATTTCCCCACATCTGCATCTGTTGCTGTCACTGATTCCCCTTCTATGCAAAAATTCATTCAAGCTCCCATGTCCTGTGATTAGGAAACCCAAACACAGTCCAGGGGAGAACCATTCATTTTCCTTCGTGAATGTTACACTCGGTACAAACCGATGTGTGACCCTTCTCACCCCGCTTTCATTCCATCTATTTTGCCACTCATTCCTCAGTGACAGTTTCAGCCCTTCCATACTGCCCATGGGATTTATATCCCTTTCGCCCATCCTCATTCTGTCTTCTTCATCCAGGGGTATGCCCTTCTTGAGCTTATACCCAACACCCATCTCCACTGCCAGTAAATCCCATGGAGTAACACCCATCAATACTAGCATAGCCTCGGTTGAGACAGTGCGACATACCCTCAAGCATGCTCCCATTACCACCCTCTGGCATCTATTAATCGCAACCCTTGCATACCCAAACATCATTGCCTTGTACCATACTTGCACCCCATACATGGCGCATGCCTGAAACATGCCACCATATATAACATTCATTGCCTTCCTTTTCAATCCCCAATCTCTCTTCAGTACTCTCCCCAAAGACCCAGTTAGTCTAACTAACTTTCCTTTTACATCAGAGAAGTGACCAGAAAACCTGAATCCCTCCTCTATCCTGACACCCAAGTACTTAGTACTCCTTACATATCTGAGAGCGCTGCCATTCAGCCGTATATTAGGTGGACGATTACGGTCCAACCTCCCTTTCATAAGCATACAGACTGTCTTCTTCTCAGAAACTTGCACCCCTGCCTTAGCAGCCCATGCTCCCAATAGATTCATACTTTCAGTCCCCTTCGCCTCCAGCTGAAGTCGACTGTTCCCATTCAAAATGATGAGCACGTCGTCCGCATATGCAACAACCTCAATCTCTCGTTCCTCATATTTCCTTAAGAGTTCCTCCATGCATAAATTCCACATTTTGGGTCCAGCAATGGACCCTTGTGGACATCCTCTCTCTATCAGTCGTTCAACTGATTCATGCTCCCCCCTAGTTATAGCTACTCTATTGCTAAAGTAGCTATCCCACAGCGCCATTTCCTCACATCCTATCTCTTGCAGTCGGTTCAGGATATACCCCCACCTTAGGTGGTCTAACGCTCCTTTAAAATCAATAAAAATGCACAGGACATATTTGTCCTGTGCGTGCTTTACTATCCTCTCAAACTCTAGCCATGCATCAACAGTTGACCTCCCTTTCGAAAAGCCAAACTGTCTAGCCGACATTCCCACAGACTTACTTTCCAGTCTATTGACAAGAATTCTCTCCAGGACTTTACCAAAGACTGGAAGGAGACAAATCGGCCTATAAGACCCGACCTCCATCCTGGGTTTATCCAAGGACTTCAGAAGGATCACCACCGATGCCACCCTCCACATCTGTGGAAAGACCCCTTCTTTCATTATTGTGCTATAAATAGATAGCACATAGTCAGGTATACATTGCCAGACATTCTTAACCATCTCAGGGCATATGCCATCCAGACCAGGAGCCTTTCTGCTCTTTTGTCCCAACACAGCCTTCTCAACCTCATTCATGCTGGGCATCATAGAATCACACACGCGCCAGTCCCGTCTGACCGGGACCTGCGTGTCAGCTCGGAAAAACCCATCCATCAAAGCATTCACCGTCTCGCACCAAGTACGAGTGGTTTCTGCCCCCACTCTTACCCCACACAACTCTGTCTTACGCTTCTTCCCCATACAGATTTTATAAACCTCCCCCCAAGGGTCGGTATTCCCATGTACATCAACAAAATTTTCCCAATCTTTCTTCTTACTTTCATAAATTTCCTTTTTATACAATCTTCTCAAACGGAGATATTCCATTCTCTCATCATCTGAATCGCCCCTTTTTCTACAAATTTGCCATTTCACCCTTGCCTTTCTAACCTCTCTTTTCCTCCTTTGGAGTTCTGCCGTCCACCAAGCAGTTCTGCCTGGCTTATTGGACGGCCTCCTCATCATTCTATCATTCACCGAAGTGATCCATCCTTCCAGTAGTTCAATTTTCTCATCAGACCCAAGACGATCAAAGCAGTCGAAACCAACTCGATCAGCCTCCCATCTGATGAGGTCCCTATATTCTCTCCAGCTGACACCTCTCATATTCCACCTTTTATTTAACTCTCTCATTCCTGTCTGTCTTAGACGCCTTTCCAAAACAATCAGTATACCGTTATGGTCACTGATGCTCCAGTCAGGTTTCACACACCATTTAGCTTTATAGCCACCATCCAGCCTACCATTTAACAAGGTCAGATCTATGTCTGACTCTCCATTTGCACCACTAAAGGTGTACCACTCAGACACCTGATTCGCCACTATGAGCCCTTTCTCAATTATGAACTCTTCCATACTCAGACCCCTTTCCACGCTTACGCCATACGTGCCCATCCTCTTGCTATGCCACAAGGAGGATGTCGCATTCACATCCAATCCGAAGAGGATTGGTTTGTTACCACATATGCTTAGCACACGCTCTAAATACCCCAAGTATGGTTCCAGACTCATACTGTACTGACAATAGACTGAAACCATGTATCCCTCAAACAAGGTATTCCTGAACCACAGGCACACCCCATATTCATCCGTTAGCTCGGGGACAGGTATAACGTCACTATTGCGGTCATTGACCACAATAGCAGCCCCTCCATTCATAGAAACATACGCTCTCATGGCGCTGGGTAGCCCCACAACTACACCATTCCTTACATATGGCTCCTGCAGTAAACATATGCTCAACCTTTCACGCAACATGCATTCGCCTAATTCACTCATGACGCCGTAGCATCTCTGTCCATTCAACTGCAGGATTCTAAGATTGGCCATGGTTATTCACCAATGTCCATCCTAGCTTTAAGCCTTTTCACCCTTAATAGGTATTCAGGGCACTTAGCACTGGAGGTACTGTGCCCCGATCCTTCCTTTCGCCCTTTCCCCAGGCAAATTCTGCATTCATCCGAGTTTTTGCATTCTCGGACGACGTGCCCCTCCTTGCCACACTTCCTGCATGCATTCTTCTGCATCTTGCACTCTTTAACCCGGTGCCCAAAATCGAGACACCGGTGGCAGCGCTCCACCAAGCTTGCCTCTTTCACCCGACATGCATTAAAGAGGAGATATACTCTCCTCTCTTTCAGCCAGACCTCTTTTATTCTTTGTGGTACTTCAAGTACCACATTCCCACGCTCCCCCGAGCCTGTTCTGGCTCTGACCTTCACCTTGGAGATGAAAGTCTCCCTATCCATGCCACAGCCATTCTTCTTGTGGAGTTCCTCCACAAGTTCTCTTTCAGTCGAAGACAGTCAATCTGAAACCTAGTTTCCTAGGTTTCTCTACAGCCAAATCCAGCCCCTCGAACTTTTTACAGTTCTCGAGGCACTCAAGCTCCCCGGCGGATTTAGTCTCAATGACTATTCCACCTTCCTTCTTGCACTTTCGCACCGCAGTCACGCGTATGTCGCAACTGCCTGCAACCTCCTCAATAACTTTCTTCTTGACAGCTTCGCTGTCAAGTTTACCCAGCTTATCTTTCACCACCAGCGCGTACGACCTTGGGGCCTCCTTTTTAGGGGGGGCTACCCTCGGCTCGGCCGCGCTGCTCATACATACAGGGTTGCTAGCAACCCTCTGGCCTGCGAGAGTTATCTCTCCTAATTCTACCTTTTTGAGCCACTTCTCTCTCTCGTTTATTGTACCTCTTAAACCACTGTTTTCGGCTGATAGCTGGGCTATCAGCGTCTCATATTCTCCGACCACCTTCAAAATGAAGGAAGTTGCGCTTTTGCTAACTTTATTATTCTCAGCGAGAAGGAACTCTCTCAGGTCAGTGCCCATTCGCCTGACTTTCTCCAATGTAGAAGCACCCATACTGGAGCTTCTCCCCTCGCACCTGTCATTGCCTTTTCCTTTTCCTCAGCCTTTTCCAATTTCTTTGCCATAGTCGTTACCTTTGTTCCCTTATCTGTTACATTTAAATTATCTTTATCTTTATTATCTCCCATCTTTATCCCACGAGTAGGGCCGAAATAAAAAGTCGCTCCCCGGCAGAGCGCCCGTACCGGGGAGAAGGCTACTTGTCCCGCCAAGGTGCGCCCCTTTCCCCGCGGTTAGGAAGTCTCGGGATCAAGCTCCCCCTTGACCATGCATTCATCGGCGACCTCCACACCTTGAATTGGGGATGTTTAGGGAGTATCATCTCCTTGGGCCGGGCGTTTAAGCCAAGCCCCCCACCAGCCAGAGACATGACCTAAACTGACGGTATATACAAGACGAGCAAGCTCGTCAGGTCCTCGGGTACCTCGGGTTTGGCGATCCCCGTACTGTCATCCGAAGATGAACAGCCCCTGAGGGAGAACTGAAAGAAGCAAATGAGGAGGTCACAGTTTCATTATTCAGGCGGGAATTTCACGATAAATTTAAATTATGAGTTGATTCTCCCAGACCACCCGCCGTCCCAAACCTCCCGATTTACCCCTAAGGATGTTTCTTCAAGATGAATACAAGTATAAATATACAGTACAGTACTTTTTTGTTTTAGATTCAAAATGAGATGGAAAACTGTATCCAATATAATTTTGTTGGGACGGAAATCAAACTTAAAAAAGACTTAGTTTCTCACAAATTTCAATATAAATGAGATGGGGAGAAAAGTCAACACGATAGGTTTGCAGTAAAAAAACTCTTCAAAATGAAATATTTCAAAAAACTGTTGAGCAGAGATGGGCAACTCATTCCTTCGACGTCAGATGCAATTGAAAACTCAGAAGCAAATTTGTTGCTCTTTTCTCAAATCTGGGAGTAACAGTAAAGAAATGCAAATATGAAACAAAACACCATAATTAAAATTAATAACAAACCCGCTGGTGCGAACTATTTCATCAAACTATGGCTTTTTGGCCTAGCCGGGTTCAGTAGAATCAGCGTGAATGTTGTGGTGTGACGTCACACAGTGTCTGTCCATAGCCCCGTGGTATTAAATATTCACGGGAATATAAAATTCGAACAACTTGGACTTTTCGACTGAAACAAAAACTAGTGGCCACCGTAAAGGCAAAGAACATTCAGGTTTTACTGTTACGAAGTTTCAATCGGTTTTGCATACCTATGATGATTCCTTATTGTATGAGGGGGTCTAGCGCTAGATAAAGAGCGCTGTTAATATCGTTATATATTATAATTAAACATTCGAGCCCTATTCCGTTAATAATAAATGAATTTTTCAAAATATAAAATAGTACTGCCATAACGCTCTTGTTCAAGGAAACGTACATAGGTAACTAGAAATACTTTTCCCAAGGAATAAAAAATGAAAGATATGGTATATTGAGTTCAAGAATAACGAATTGTTTCCCGAACATAATACATGCCGTATGTCCTAATTGAGAAAGGTAATTTGCTGCTCTGAATGCAAATGGACGTTCCAAAAGATCGAAGGATGCGGGTTCCATTAGAGGATTGGGGAAAATCTTCAGAGAGGTTCATGAAGTAATTTATTTGAAACAGATGGGGAACTTCATGAATTATGTAATTTCTATGTATCTCTGTTACTTACTGCGAGCAGCGAGGGTGTGAAAATTAGCTACCCCACGCATTTCTCGAATGATCATGAACCAAGTCTGAATGGAGCATCATCGGAAATTGGATTTTTTTGTATCTCCTCTAATGAGAATGGCTCAGCTAATTCAATTGCTTTCGAACTATCTTCATCAAGCATCAAGGATTTAAATATATCACCTTTGAAATTGTAGTAAATGTGAAAATTAGTAATTTCCAAATTCACATATTCAAGAATGAATAGTATATATACAATGTTGCAGATGGGATTATCAGAAAAACTTATATCGGGAACTCAAAGAATTAATTGTAGTTCATGCCTTCGGGTGCCTGGAGATAAGAAAAGTCTCAGTCTCGTCGGCACGTATGAAACAGAATACCTTCAAAACTTTTATTCATTTGTATTATTAGTTTCAAGCAAGGCGTTACGATTCGGGCCTTCAGCAGAAAATCGTGGGACTCAAAGGATCTTCGCTGAAATGCTACCTCGCATTTTGTTCAGGTACACCTAAAAGGGAAGGAGAAAAACTATCTTATTGGTGATGTTAAAATTTCAAGTAGAAAACATCCATCACAGAAGGTGATGAGTTGATTTAATTCCTAAGGAGTTATTGAGTTGATCTTGAAGGGCGAAACGGGAATGATTTTCCAGATAACTCGGGAAAGTACAAGAAGGTACTACGGAGCAATAGTAGATCTGAGGATACGGAACGAAAAAAAAGTCCTGCAGATTACCCGGGAAGGTACAAAAGGTACTTCAAGTTAGATCGTGAAACGGGAGACGGATAAGACAGTTAAGAAAAAAGTAAAGTCATACTTTAGTAGTTGTCGAATAATAAGGTGGGTTTCGTGGAGTGAAAATCCGTTATAGTAGGGTTTTCGGTAAAGGTGAGTTTTACATTGATTATTTTGATGTTATTACGAATCGATGAGCGAGTACGCGAATAACGTCGCGAAGTGAGTGTGGTATCCCAATAAAATCAGGATGTTTTTTTGCAGAAGTAGGACAACCAGAAGAAAAAGGTCAGATCTCTTCGGTTTCAATGTCGTAGAAAATTTTGACTCCTCCTTCCATCTCATTTTTTCTATTTTGGGTTTCGCATACATAATTATTTGATCGATTAAGTATGATCGAAAATTCGGAGGGTAATCTACAAAAACTCCTTCAAGCCTTTTCGAAAGCGGCGAAGACCTTGAATTTGTTGATATCAGCGGAAAAAACAAAATCTTTGGTGGTATCGAAGAATCCCATTAGGTGTAAGCTGGTGGTGGACAATAGGATTATAGAGAAGGTAATGAACATCAAATACCTGGGTGTAGAAATAACGAGCGATGAAAATAACTGTCAGGCAACAGGTTATGAAGAGGGCAAGCATTTCTGGGTATCTTAGAGATGTAGTATGGAAGAATAAATACCTCAGGACAGAGAGACAAGTCAAAGTCTACGAAGTGATTGCAAGGCCGGTATTGACTCACGCTGCGGAGACACGAGCTGATACGTGTAAGATTAAACAACTATTACGTACGGCCGAAATGAGTACACTGAGGAATATAGTTGGAGAAACTGATCAGAAGAGATCACATAAGGAACTCGGCGATAAGAGAAGAATGCGGAGTGGTAGACATCGTGAAATTCGTCAGAAAGGGGCTCGGGGAATGGAATGATCATGTCGGTAGAGCGAGCGATGAACAAATCATAAAAATAGCATGAGATCGAAAACCCGCTGGGAGAAGAAACATAGCACGACCGAGGAAAATATGGTTGTAGAGCTGGGTATCCACTTTAGTAGAGTCAACGTGAAGAAGAACAGGTAACTACCAAATGAGAGAGGAAGAAGACGAAGAAGATTTAGTATATGTTTTTCTGTGAATCAATAGTTTTCTTTGGGCTGATTTAAAGACTGCGTAAGTAGAGTTGGTTCATATTATCTTTTTCTTTTTGTTGAAATAGGTATATATTTATTTAAGTTATTTCGATAGTTTCAATTACACCCCTAAACTATAAACTCTCTGTAAGAAAAACTAAACACTAAGTCCTGTTCTTCGTGAAAGAAGCCTTACCACACACTTTCTCCCAGCTGGTGAGAGTTGATTTTCTTTTATTTTCAATAACATCCCTTGGTCGACGGAAAACAGCTTTTCCATAAAACACCACCCAACAACTACAAGAAGAGATTTATTACAAGTCTTTTTATTACAAAATTGCGGCTCGAATGTCAACTATCTCTTAGATGTCTCGAAATTGAGTTGAATGTATGAGATGAAGAGATATGGGTTGTTGAAGGGAATTTCTTGAAAATGGTTATTATTGCTTATCTCGAAAAAGACTTGGGTGATTGAATATTTGTGAATGCGTTAGCTTTGCGGGCCTCCTTGAGATGAACTATAAGATGAGATAAGGCCAGTAAATAAAAATCCTGAAGGCACATTTTCATTCAAGAAACCTATAATTGACTTGTCCATAGAATTAACTGTTCTGGAGAAAAGTTCAACTCGATTTTTTTTCTGGGAATAAAAAAATAGTTCAGCTCATATCTTGAAACGGAATCATAACAGAAAATACAAAATGTTATTTCTAGTCCTTCATTAATTTAAGATGTGTAAATAATAAATTGTTCGCTCGTGAGGCTGAAGTTTCGTCATAATTCAATATCAAATCATAGTTTTCCGCTCCTTCTACCTGAGATTGAATTTATTGTGATTTGCATTAAACGGACACAAAAAACATTTCATTTCCCATTGGAAATTTCAACGACACAAGGTATTGCCAATTTACGTAGGACCCGGTAATACACTTAAAGGCATATGAAAATTCTGAACTACAAGACTGTTAGAATAGTTGAAGTTTTCTTTCCTTTTATCGTAGATTTTCTCTAATCGGTTAATACCTAATAGTTATTTATAAAACACGTGCAGAAGGCCCTGATCTACGAGTTCAAAATTGAAAATCAAGTCACGAAGAGACGAGTTTCTGAATGAACGAGTATTGTAATAAGCCCCCTGTATGTTTATTTTCTGTAGTTCTTCTTCTTCTTCTGGTGCCTTGTCTGTCTTCAGACGTTGGCTATCATCATAGATACGATATTTTGGAATCCTTCTCTATCGGCTGCTGCTCGAAATAGTTCCTCGGCTGAAAGACCACACCATTGCCTGATATTGCGAAGCCAGGATAGCTTTTTTCGTCCTATCCACCTTTTACCTTCAACTTTTCCTTGTATTATGAGGCGCAACAGCTGGTATTTAGATCCTCTTATTATGTGTCCAAAGTATTCCGTTTTTCTCTTCTTTATGATATTCAGCAATTGTCGTTCCGTATCCATCATTCTGAGGACATCTTCGTTGGTTGTGTGCGAGACCCACGATATTTTTAGGATCCGGCGATAGCACCAGAGTTCAAACGCTTCTATTTTGTTCATCATTGTGACCTTTAGTGTCCATGCCTCGCAACCATAAAGTAGGACAGACCACACATAACATCTTAAGATTCTTTTACGAAGATGCATTGACAGATTTCTATTACATAGCACTGGTTTCCATGCCATGAATGTCTTCCGTGATATTTCAATCCGTGTTGTTATCTCTTCATCAGAGTCCGCACACGCATTAAGCCAACTGCCCAGATATTCAGTGAATTTTAATTGACAAGAATGGAATATTCTTCTTATAATTATCGTTTACTGATTTTTCCATTGAAAAATATTGATTAGCAGAACTATTTTCTCTATCACAATTTTGACAGATAATTAATAAAGCCGTGGCAGGACGCCAACATAAAATGCACTGTGCAAAACTGAGATATTATCGCACGATTTTGTTCTTGCAGAAAAAAATGAACGGATTTGTCACTGACTTAGAGAAACAAATGACAAAAACCATAAGTGAGCTTGAAACTGTTTTTTTTGTCCAATTTTTTTGAGATTCTTGAATGAACTCGAAGCAATTTCTCATGAAAAAAAGTAAGCACCAGAAAAATATTAAATTATTCATTTTCCATTCATTCTAATTTTTTTCAATGTTATCATCTGTTATACTTTCCTATATTAAAACATGACATACTTAAAAATGATGAAAGAAAAGCTCCAGTTTGCCGTAATTATAGCTTCGAGACTCGTTAGAGTGAAAGTTCACCTAGTAGTAGAAGTATTACAGCTGTATCAGAGAATTTTCATCAGAAATATTTTCAAAAATTTGATTCGAAAGATTCCAACTCAACATTTGCACATGCAATAGAATATCAATGTCACCTGTAAGACATTTTGAATCAAAGATTTCCTATAATTATATCAGTTATTAATATTTATGTTATAGAAAATGGAGGACCCCCAATATGAGGAACATATTTTGTTTTAAAATTCAATATTATGATACCCATATTGCAAATATCAATAATATTGAAATCAATCTGTATAAAGAATTTCCAAAACTTTTTGAAGAAGGTGTAGAAACATTCAATAGAGCAGAATTAAAACTTTCACTCAAAACTCCAGAATCAGTTCAACCAAAATTTTTGCGAGCAGTACCTGATGCATTAAGAATTACATTGGAGGATGAGCTTCATCGACTTTTTTCTTTAGGTGTCATTACACCAGGACAGTAGATTTTTCGGATTGGGTTACACCGATTATTCTGGAAATAAAAAAAAAGATTGTCGCTTTGTTGCACCCCTGCTGCTAAAATTTTTCACTTCTGACGGGACTTGAAGGTGTGGTTGTCTGACAAAATGATGTTGCTTTAACAGGTGAAGATAGAAAAGATTATTTTGAACGACTGAGATAGGTATTGAGAATATTGGAAATATCCGGTCTTAAGGTTTCTAAGGCAAAATGTACATTTATTCAACTTTCCATTGATTATTTAGAACACATCATTGATGAAGACGGGCATAGGTACATCGATGTCAAACTTAAGTAAATGAATGTAGTTCAATTAAGTTCATTTTAAGGACTTCTGAATTATTACTGAAGATTCGTTGAGAATCTTTCCGTACTATTGCGACCTTCATATTGATTACTGAAACACACTGGTTGGAAATGGACTGAAAACTGTCACAATGCCTTCCAACAGGTTGAAAATTGACTAAGTTTGGACAAAACTCTTGTTCTGTAGAATTGTCAACTGTTTCTGAACAGATATTAGATGTTTTTCCCAGATGTCAGTAATTTTCCGATAATTATCAGCACGATTTTGGGTTTTTTTCAACGTCAGTATAGAATTGTGAATAATATTCTCAATATCTTGTTAGATAATTTCAATAATTTTAATATTGCGACTACATTAGTAGGACGTATGATGACAGGGTGGTTGTGATGGCTTCTCAAGCACTATTCACGTACTGTTATGCAAATAAATTGAATTCAGTTTTGCAAGATACGACTAACAAAATTAGTGAATGTCGCGTGTTTTTTTTTTTCAATCTTTCGGAATTTTCATTGTTTTTCACTAAATCTGCTAATATGAATCTGGCCGACCCACACCTGAAGGGCACGAGCCGTTACTGAAAGACAGTCCTAATTACCTGAAGAAAACGAATTCAGAAGTACTTTTTTTGCAGTAGCATCATATAGAGATAATGAAGAATTTCGGGAAAAAGGAATTAACAGCAAAAGAATTGGCAATGTTGTTCACAAAGTATTTCTTATAGGCAAAAATGTTACCGTGAGAAAGCATGTAGATAGATCAATTGAAGGCTGATTTTTATGATATATTGATTCAGCTTACGACAGATCCCGTAGAAATAAAGATAACGTTACAGTACCTGAGACTGATTCTGAAAATGATTAGATGAAAACACCAAGAATACTTTTGTAAAGGAAAGGGAAGGGTCAGAACCATCATTGAAAGACTTGGAACTTGAAAAACTCAAAGACATACGAGTACATATGTTGTATATTTATTATAGTAATTTCGAAATTGTAATATTTGTAGATGAATAGTTGTAAGTGATTAGGTAGTAGCAGTAGTGTCACCTAACGTTTTGCTTACAACTGCGGTAGGCATCTCCAGTGGATTCTTGGTCTGAGATGGTACCTCGAACGCTGAATTTCTGACATTGACGTTTTCGAACCAGAAGTATTATCTACATCCCGGTTGATAGCGGGAGAAGGTAAGTTTACGTGCGTAACATGCTCTAACAGATGGACACAATATAGATTTCTCAAAGGCAGAGACTATTTCCTATATTTAAAATTACCATTGTAGGCTGAACTACATAAACAGAAAAGAAGGGAGCCCTTTTTTACATAGCGCCTAGTTACCAGAAAAGAAGAGAGCCCTTTTTTACATAGCGCCTAGTTACCAACCTTAGAAAAAACAAAGATCAAGCCAATACGAAGCGGGGGCGATGGGCCAATCAACATCGCGCACGTAAACTCACCATCTTTTCCCGTCATTAACCGGGGTGTAGATAACACTTCCAGTTCGAAACCGTCAGTGTCAGAAATTCAGTGTTCGAGGTACAAGCTTAGACCAAAAATCATCTGAAGATGCAAACCGCAGTTGTAGGCGAAAGGTTAGGTGAAATTATTCCTAATGGACCACGGCCCATAAGCCCGGAAGACTCTTTCAATATCAGGATTTAATTATGCCGTTTGAATTAATAGAAAATAGTGATATAGCTATAATTTTTTCGCCGTATGCTACACATGTATCGTTTCATTTTTCATTTTATCTTCGACCATTCTGATAAATTCCTTCAAAGTAAAACAATATTTTTTCTTAATTTGAAATACGAATATTTAACAGTATATAGTGCTCCACAAGAGTTAGGGATATCGTATTCAATCGTTTTGAAAAGTATGTAATCTGCGAGAAAATCGCTGTAAAATCATTTCTCTATTTCAGTATCGTAATGAGTTCATTACAGTACTAAAAGAAGTGCTGTAATGAAACTCATTACAGCATTGTTTTCAGTTATATTTTTCGTTTTGTGGTTGTCAGTACTGACCTCCGATCCCCTCAATTTTCGAATCAAATCAATTCAAATTCCGCAATCTGTCAAATTTCGTTAGTGACACCAACTGCCAAGATACAATACAAAAGTCACTGATCTGAATTTTTATTTGAATTTCGAGAGTTTTCCACAAAACTCTACTGAAATAAAGAAAATATCGTCTAATACTCGTTGCAGAAGGCAATTCTAACACTCATGCTTTCGAAAACTAGCTCCTTCGTCGTTCGTTCTCGAATTTCGCATTCGTGTTGGAATAGGAGCTCATTCTGCAACTTGTTTCAGAATATACTTTTAAAACTCAGTAACAACTTGAATCGATCCAATAAAAATCAGTATGAGACATTTCGTCAATCTGTTCACCTTTTTTCTGAAGTTTGGTTCTTTGCATATGCTTCATGAATGTTCTCATTTTGAAATGGAGTCAATTTATCAACGGATTTGATATGAAACGAGTTTTATGAAAATGCTAAGACGTAAATTAACAAACGCTGAGGCTAATAGGGCTATCGGAATGCTACAGGGTGGCCTAACTCAGGTTGTTGTAGCGGAAAGGCTCCAAGTCAGCCAAAGTGTGATATCTCGACTTTGGAATAGGCTCAGGAGACAAGTTCCATGTTGGAAAGACCAAGGCTTGATGACGCGACGAAAAAAAACACCTGCTCAGGATCGTTTCATCACCATTTCGGTGAGAAGAAAGCCTACATCCACCTGTAGAATGCTACGGAATACTCTTCAAAATGCAGATGGGGTCCAAGTTTCCATCGAAACCATCAGACGACGTTTGAGAGAGGTGAATCTAGGTTCTAGACGTCCATTAGCACGTGACCATAAGCATCAAAGACTGGAATGGGCAAGGAAACATATCAATTCGAACGATCAATGGCGTAGTGTCCTTTTCACTGATGAATCCAGATATGGACGATTTTCAGATTCTCAAAGAATAAGGATATGGACAATTACACGCATACCATGTAATCGTCGCTATGTCCAAAAAGTCCATCCATTCCGAGGGGGTAGTATTATGGTATGGGCCGGGATATGTTTCAACGGGCGCACAGATCTACATATTTGTCCTGGGAATATGACCGTTTTACACTATAGGGAGCATGTCATTGATAATGTTTTGCCAAATTTTCATGCTGCCATTGGTGAAACTTTTCAATTTCTGCAGCCATAGTTGAGAACATTTACCAATACCTCCGCACTCAATAGATTTGAATTGCATAGAACATGTATGGGATATGCTCCAAAGAAGATCAGATAATCATCAACCTACCCCAAAATTTTTAAACGATCTGAGAGAGCTTTTGCACCGTTTATGAAACCAAATTCCTCAAGAAATTTTCAACAACCTCGTGTGTAATATGCAAAGAAGATGTCAAGCTGTTATTGATGCCCGTGGAGGCCATACATTTATTGATAGTCTTCAAATGCTTGAATTCTCTGGGAATAAAATATCGTTATTTTACTCGATTTTTCTTAACCACCGTGTGTACGCTGCAGACCTACAAGCTAAAATAAATTTTATTTCCTGCAACTTGGAATCATATTAACATGAGTTTTCATCCCAAAATCTCATCTAAACTATATATTTTTGCAATTTAAGTCAATATCCTTAAGTCATGTGGAGCAGTTTATTTTATAAATCGTGTATTGATATCGATTACAATGATTAAACTTGAGGGGTATCAGGTGTAGTAATCGCAATTTTTCGGTACTATCTCTTTATTGTCTGATTATTTCATAAATACCTATATAAATCATTATTTTCCCCATCCACTCCATGAAAAAAAGATATATCTGCCGTTGATCAATTCTATCACAAAATAGTGCGGGAATATCTCAGTTCCAAACGGTTTATTATTTGAACAGCATCTATTGGCCCCCTGTCGCGAATTTCACGAGTTCCATGGTTATATTGAATATCACGGATTCATTTATTATCTGTCAAATAAGTAATACAGAAAACCGTTCTGACAACGAATATATTTCCATGCCAATAGCACGGAATAATATTCACGGAAATCATTGAAAATCCCTTGAATGCTTTCTTAACGATTTTGTGCCAACCAAAATTCATTCTATTTCAAAATTTCAGTGAATTAGAAAATAGATATTTATGATACAAGTGCAGAAGGCATTGAAATTCTCACACGAGTTGAAAATCCAAAAACGAGTTTCTGAATGAACGAATGTTAGAATGAGCGTTCTGTACGACTATCATACATAATTTTCTCAAATTCATTCAAGTTTTATCGAAATTAAAGAAATATTTCCATATATAATGTTCAGTGATTTTTGCATTAAAAAAATTGATTAGTAGAACTGTTTTCTCTCTCATAAATTCGACAGATAATAAATAAATTTGTGGCACGAGTCCAACATGAAAACTGTGCTGGAATGAAATATTCTAGCATTATTTTATTCTACAAGATGTGGCAGAACGAACGGATTTAACACAGATTTACAGAAAATAATGTATAATATGCTTAAGGAAGGCTCAATGTATCAAACGTTCATCAAAAATTTCGACACTTCGTAGTTCCGTTTTGGAATTTTGAACTCGAGGAAGAATATGAACTTCCGCACCTGCACCTGTATTATGAAAAACTATTGATATTTTTAATTGTTTTCAGAATAGATCAATTTTCTCGGAAATTTTCACAGGTTAGATAATCTTTTGAAGAGCATTACCACACTTTCGTAGATTGCAATTTGAAAAAATCGACTCTGATTATTTGAAACAATGCAATTTTTGGAATTTATTTTGGAATATCTTCTGCGTTTTTTCAGAAGAGATATTTCTAAAAATTCCCTATACTTATGCTTATACTGCAATATAATGCAATATAATGGTGATTTTCTGTTGAAAGGTCAGACGGGAATCCTCTAACCTCATAACCTGTCAAATCTCTCAGTGATGTTCACCTTCCGGAATTTCCAGAATAAAGAAAAGATATTTAAACTCAAAACTTCAGATACCATAAAATTCTAATTTCCAAAAGGAAAGTCCACCTGTTTTTCCGGATATGTCTTATGATAAACCTTGATTGCCCTGTAAAGTGTTAGCTAAGTTGCCTACGTGTGTGCAAGGTTCTGTGTGTGTTCTTGGATGTGCCCTCAAAAAACGGACTAGAACTCGCTTGATAATTTCTGAAGAGATATCAGAAGGAGAAAGTTCATAAACACAAACCGTGCAATTAAAGTTTCGAGAGTGATGTGTCGTAGCATAAAAAACGACAATCTAGGTTCGCGGTTTGAAGAGTTCATGAAGGGTTCACATTTGAACAATATGATTCTTGAAATCATATTATTCCTCTTGTGCCCACTACCCTTTCGGGACACCTTGTATATACATATATCATGGACAATCTGACAATTTATGTTTCGATCAGCTGAATGAGGAGAGGGTACTGCAATCAACAATTATTGATGAAGACAAATTTCAAGGTTCGACCTGTTTCTCGATAGTAAATCATATTTTGCCCTTCACGCTACCCAGACTTGACTGCAAGATCCTTGATGCTATGGAAATATCTTCCAAGTGTAAAATATATTTTACAATCCTAAACCGATTTTTTATCGCAAGTAGGCAACACTGCTCTAGTTTTACAAAAATCTCGCAAAAGACACATATCTCTATACAGGGTGTCCCACCGGGAGTGCCCATTATGGAGAATTAATAATTCAATCAATTTCAAATTTCGTGTGAAGATAGACCTTCATCTATGATATATTCTTAAATATCAATGACTCTCGCTTTCACCGGAAATGATATCAACTTTCTAATTTCAAATCGAACACTCTGTATATCATGACTTTTTCCGATAGATCATGAATTCCACATTCATTTTAAGTATCATTCCCTATAACCATCTAGAGCAGTTTTCGAGTTATTTACTGTTGTAAATCAGATCTGTTTCTTGAAATGGGTTACCGAAAAGATATTCGACGTCACCCTGTGGAAAAATAACCTTTTGATATACTGGGAGGTTGAATGAGAGTTTCAAAGTTGAAAACTCGATTTTTTCAAATGGAAACCCTATTTTTTCACTCACATATCACCTTATGTTCTATTGTGCCCCCTTTAAAAAGTCCACTCATTTTTTCTTCACAAATTGATATTTGAGTGAAAAAAATATGG
Organism: Hippodamia convergens; assembly: GCA_038502775.1. Taxonomy (NCBI): domain Eukaryota; kingdom Metazoa; phylum Arthropoda; class Insecta; order Coleoptera; family Coccinellidae; genus Hippodamia; species Hippodamia convergens. The sequence continues at coordinate 13,973,114 of CM076613.1, forward strand.
TTTCCATTTGGAAGAATCAAATTTTGGGCTTTTTTTAATTGAAACTTTGACACTCTTACAGTTATTCATGAATATCTCGAGAATAGTACTTTTCAGATATAGGAAACCCTGAAAAGATTCCACAAATTCATATGTGAGTGAAAAAATAGGGTTTACATTCCATTTGAAACAATCGAGTTCTTGGCTTTTTCTGGATTCCAACTTTGACACTCTCATTTTACCTCCCAGTATATCGAAATGTTATTTTTTCCACAGAGTGTCGTCGAAAATTTTTTCAGTAACTTAATTCAAAAAACAGATTTGAGATTGTGCGTTGCGCTTTCATTGAATTCTCAGTGTTCTGCAAGCCTCAATTTGTAATTTTTTTCAAAAAACAGTGGAAAACTCGAAAACCGTTCTAGATGGCTGAAGACAATTATACATAAAATGAATGTCATAATATACAGGGTGAAATAAGAAAGTTGATACCATTTCCGGTGAAAGCGGAAGCCATTGATATTTGAAAATATAAGGTGCCATCGGGTGGAATTTGACAAAGTTGTGGGCGACTATTGCGAGGTGAGTACAGGAGTTCCCCAAGGCACTGTTTTGGGACCGTTGTTGTTTCTCATATATGTAAATGATATGCTCGCGACTGTACCCGACGACACCGCTGTTGTGTCGACTGGTAATAGTTGGAAAGAAGTTGAAGACAATATGAATGAATATCTGAAAGAGGTCAGTGCTTGGTTGTCTTCAAACAAACTCTCTCTGAACATCGATAAGACGGTCTACGTAACATTTGGGAATTATTGTATTAGCGTTCCGGAATCTTTAAATATTAATATAGATGGAAAACTAATAACTAGGGTGGAAGCAGTCCGGTACTTGGGAATAATCTTTGATTGTAACATGAGATGGGAAAAGCATATCGAATATTTGCTGAAAAAAACGAAATACATGGTTTTTATTTTCCGCAAACTTGCTGGAATGATGCCTGGTGAGGTACTTCGGATGCTCTATTATGCACTGTTCCATGGTATTATAAGTTATGGAATTATTGCATGGGGAGGAGCTTACTCTAACTGTCTGAATTTGTTAAAAAATCAACAAAAGATGATTTTGAAGATAGTTAATAAAAATGAGATTTTTCGTAACGGACCTTTGACAATGGAGCAACTTTTTTCACTTGAATCACTGAAATATCATTATGACGTACTTAAAAATGAATTTATGAAATCAAAAAGCATCACTAGGAACAAAAGTATCCAATTGCCTATAACATTCAAGACAGTCAGTGGTAAAAGTAGTATTGTGAGAGCAATTAGTGTGTTTAACTTACTTCCTAATGAGCTAAAAATTTTGAACAGTGGATATTCCAGGAAGAATAAATTGAAGAAATGGGTTTCAACAGGTTTGTGATTAGGATCAAAATTCGTATTATTATTGTTTTGTAGTTGTGAATTGCGATGGGGGTTGAAAGTGTGCATATTCTGTGGTGTTGTGGGTTTCAATTTTTTTTTTCGGTTTTTGTTAGTTTTGAATAAGATATGATGTATGATTGACTTTCTACACCGAGCTCACAAACAGGTAACTGATTACCTCTGTGAGCTGCACATATTGTAATTAATTTTGTGTATTTTCGGTAATAAATAAATAAATAAATATCATAAATGAAGGTCTATTCGGCTGATATATTCACCCGAAATTTGAAATTGATTGAACTATTATTTCGCCATACATCTGTAATGGGCACTCCGGTGGGACATCCTGTATAGTGTAGAATACCTCCTAGAAAACAGAAAGTACATAGTTGTCTTTGTCCTCTGGAATTACATATTAATATCATATCAATGTATTGGCAATAGTTTCAGGACAAAATCTTTGGATGATTATTTTATTCGAATACTGAAGAAGTGTACGAATTTGTTCGAGGCAATGTTCTGCCTTCTTGTTCTTCAAATAATGAAAAGAGCCACTTATTTGTCTTTCACGATAACTCCAGATTTTTTCAAAGAAAATTTCAAAATTATATAAAATATTTTCATGTTTTTTCTTCTCTGTCTGGCTTATCTGAATTCGAGTACCTAATTCGAATCACCTATATTTGATAACATACAGTATATAATATATATTAAAATTCATAATCATCACAAAATCTCAAATTCATATTCATATCAATCATAAAAAGTTTTCATGATGCTTTTATTCTATTCTCAGAAGAATTTTTTCAAGAAATTGAACATTTCATTAATTTCGAATATTTCAAAAAATATATAATCAAATGTTCATGGAAGAGTTTGATGCAGGAGTTTCCGTTCAAATAAGTAAGGTGTTTCAGGATACCCTGTTCAAACCGTGGAGGTAGAAGAAGGGGAGGTAGAATATCCTTTGTTTCTCTTGCTACGAAAGTGTCACCAAAATCCGCCATGTTGCGGAGCCAAATTTGTGGCGGGAATTTCGTATGGTTGAATTCGAAGTTTGTTCGATTCTCTTTTGATGACAAAAGGATGAATAAATGATCGAAACAAATCAAAGAGTCGAAATATCATAAACTATTGCTTTTAATGAATTGATGAGTTGGATTACGTACGGAACGAATAATTTGTTCCTGTACTAATCATATTTTTTTTAATTCACAGATAATATGCAATGAAACAAAAAAGTATCACAATTGAATTATCTCGTGTACCCCTATCTATAAAAATTGTATGTAACAATAATTAAACCATGTCGTATTTCCAAACGTCAAAAAATTCAGCTTTTCACCATTGATTGGGGAGTCATATCAGCATATTATACTGTACAAGAAACCATTTCTTATATGCTTTTCCATTACATACAACTGAAAAAACCAACGAACGAATAAATAAGGCCAAAATTGCAAAACCTACAGTTTAAATTACCTCGAGGTCGGCCATCTTGGGGTGCCAAATCCAGATTTGTTTAGGTGACACTTTTCAAACGTTATGCCCCCTCCACTTTCTTTACCTCTATGGTTCAAACCAGCATAGGCTCAAGCATTAATATTAAGAGTATGACAGTCAGGTTGAGAAAACCGTCAAATTGTGAATGGCGAATCACAATGTATAAATATGACAGCCAGGTTGAGAAAATCGTCAAATTGTGAATGACGAATCAATAGGTACAAATATGAATCAATATGTTATTTCTTGAAATATCAGCCCTAAGGCCGGTTTGCACCAAACATACTTGGTGCCTCTCGAAATGAAGCAATCCAATTTCAAACATTTATAGGTCGTCACGTAACGCGTCTATTTCAAAATGTAGTGAATCCATTATCAAAATTAGAAGACGAAGTTATCAGGAAACAACAAAAGCTCTTCAGTCTGATGAATTGGTGGAGGCTTTCGCGGCCATCGTTCAATGTGACATGTTTTTTCGAGCATTTAGGCCGTCGTCGTAGGCAGTTCAGTCCAGTGAGAACATCTCCTGAAATATAACTCCTGAAGATGCCAGACACTCGAACTGGCGAAACGTCGAGAACTAATCTACGACGACGGCCTAAATGCTCGAACCCAGCAAACACGGCGATGCAAATGTAACTCTTATGCGATGTACTGTTTACCTCTCCACGCGCTCGCATATGCATCCAAATGTCCTCCACATCAAGTACGCATTTCGGAACAATGAGTAGTTGAATATGCGATCGCAAAACTGGTCACAAATGATACTTCATTTCTTGTCACATTTGAGACGCTCATGCGAGTTAATTTTGAGACCATTTTTCTTTATTTCTTTTCGACGTCGCATAGGAATTTTGATGTGATACTAAAATATATCTTAAAATAGGAAGCCATTTCTTATCGCATTTGAGACATATTTTGTTATACTCATTGCGTTGACTAATTAAAGGTTTTTTGTGATAAATATTAAACCATTTGTAATGCAGATGAAATATTGTTATTCAATTTGGATTATATTACTTAATATATGTAACGTTATTCGAAATTTTCAATTCCAATATTTCGTCCAATAAGAAGATTTGCCTCCAATTACATTAGTTTTTTGACTGGCAAAGAGCAAATTAACCAATAATAAATATACATATATTTTAGATTAAATCATTAAGCGCATGAGGATAATGAAAAAATCTATTCGAACAAAAAACTATAATGATCAATAACATTAATATAGAATAAAATAAGAAACAAAAAATGGAAAAAAGTAAACGAAAAAGATGCAAAATAGGTTTGAGTATATATTATGTAGTAAGTTTCTTCATCTGTCTTTCTTTGCAGCCAAACCTTTACATATATTCCGAAGTCTTTATCCAAAATTGCTGTATTCTTCCTCCGCACATCTGAAAAGAATGAAAGTATAAGTTAAAAAAAACTATTTTTCTAACAGCAAATTCAAGAATTTGAGAAATTATATCAGATTATAGAAGTATTGTACCTTCATTATCTCCAATCGATAAGTGATTAAGGAACAATAATTTATAACTTGAGTAATTTGAACAATTTCGTTCAACTATTCAATTTATTGTTTCAACATATTTGAATTGATGAGAAGATAAAAATATAATTGCCAACGTTTTTAAATTTTATTCGTATAGTTGTCCTAAGACAACTATACGAATAAGGTCGGTTTCACAAAACTTCGATTGTAGCGTTAAATTAATTGGAGCCACCGCGATTCGTTGAAACTTCAAAACGAGTGATTCGATTGGTTCGAATTTACGTAAGGTTATTGAATGGTACAATCAAAGCCCGCCGAAAGTCATTGAAAAATTTCTGGACAACAAATTTACAAGAATTATTTGAACAACTGCAAAGGTTGTGTTTTACATTATAGCAGCTACACCTCAAATCAATTAAAAAAAAACTCAAACCAAATTCTCACTGAATAAAATCTTCATAACGGGGAAGAAAGTTCGGCAGTTTCGTCGGTGAAAGTCCTTTTGAGGCATCTCACCACGAAATTTTTACTGCCGTTACTCCCAGTTTTGTACTGAAAAATGTTGAATTTGGATAAGGTAAACATTAGTTTTAGAAATTATAAGACATAAAAAATCCAAATAAGATCAGATTTCAAAGCAGTTTAACTAAAGATATAATAATTAGTTAAAATCTAGGCTTTCCAATTATGGTGATATAAAAAAAGATATGAATTACTAAGAAATCTATACCGATATCACATCATATTTTGAAAAATTAGACCAGTGGAGAATTCAAAGGACTAGTTTCTTTCAAGTATACTAACTTTCTCAAAAACCAAAATTTAAATTCATTCGAATGCTTCAATTGTGTTTTTGTGCATTTCGTATTGAATTTCTTACCAATCTATTCTTCAATGTTGAATCACTTCTCATTAATTTAAATTCCAGATTATTGAAACCGATAATAAATTGAAATTCTAAAAAAATTAAGATATCGTGAAATGGTTTCTAGTGATGGTTTTCACAAAAAGAGAGCCAAAATCGAGCAATTTGGGATACAATGTACATGTATAGCATCATTTCAGACAGGTTAACTGGAACTCAATTTTGAATATCTTCAGAACCAAATGAAATATAATAAATTCAACGGCAAAAATCAAGACAATTCTCAGAAGAAAAATTTGTTTTCTAAATCAAAAACACACATATAAAAACGTCATTATACGATAATTATATGTAGAATGAAATATCAAAATATTTAGTTTACAACAATAACTAAAAGAATTTACTTACCAATTAATGCACTCAAATTGCAGAAAACCAAAAAATTTGAATATCGGATCGAACGAACAGCGAACTTCTCGAATCGAACACTAGTCACAAATTGATGGAATGGATCCAAAAGAAAATACTCAAGTCTAAAAATTGTTATACGTTGAATCTGTCAGACGTAAACCCCCCCTCCCCTTCGTCGTACCAGTGCGAATTCCATGGTCCAATCCCGGTTCTTATCTCGAGAGAAAAATATCCCGGCCTAATGTAATTAGGGGCAATAAAACCCAGATGTGGTAGTTTCTCTACAGTTGAAGATCGAAGAATTCCTTACTCGGGTGCAAATTCAGCATTTTTAATGCTAAAATTGACATATTTGATTCATGTATAGCATATATTTTTGGCGTTAAGCATTATGGAGCATATCTTCGAGAGTTTTTCCGCATTTAGAAGTTTCCAGTAATGTGCATATCCATTTGGGAATATTAGGATATAACATATTTTATCAATATCTATACCATAACAACCATAGGTATTTCAATTCATTCAAGTTTGAGAAAAACAGTTCTTACAATGAAAAAATTAAAATTTAACCCAGGACCTAGGAATATTTTGAAATCTGATAACTCAGAACCCCAATATTCATTCACATTCAAAAGTTGAGTTGAAGAAAATTTATATTGCAGAAATAGCTATAGAAAAAAATATCAATGAATAACCAGCATTTTTCCGCACTTTCCCCAATGAAAAAGCATATTTTTGGCATTTTCTAAACGCAAAACTAGCATATTTTGCTTCCCCTGAGATAACAACACTGAGTAACTCAACACTCTTTGGCTATGAGTCACAATACGAACGAATATTTGCATCGCATGGGGATCACATTTAAGATATCTTTATTCATCGTCAAAATGTCGAGAATTTTTCTTCCACATTTCGTTAACAAAGCGATATCACAAATTTTGGACGCATATGCGACATCACAATGAATATTTTATTTTATGTTGAAAATGTAACTCCACAAAAGTGTCAGGCGATGTAACGTGTTTGCTGGGAAAGAACATGTCACACTCTTCAGTCTGTTTATGAGTTCAACAAATGCTTCAGGGTTTGAATCCTGCTTCTCAATAATTAAGTTGTCATCACAGGAGCATTTTTATTTAAGGTTAGCTTCAGCCATTTAAATATCACTAAGCAATTGGTGCGAAGTAATTTGAGTTAATGCTTCATTTCGAGGGACACCAAGTATGTTTGGTGCAAACGAGCCTTAGGGCTGATATTTTAAGAAATCACATATTGATTCATATTTATACCTATTGATTCGTCATTCACAATTTGGCGATTTTCTCAACCTGGCTGTCATAGACTTAATATTAATGCTTAAGCGTATGCTGGTTGGAACAGATTATCTCGATGCGCGAAAGCTTCCAACTACATATCAGTGCTTTTCTCGGATTTGTCTCCTGAATCAGCTCACTTATTTGAACGGAAACTCCTGCATCCTTCATGAACACTTTATAATAATTTTTGAAATATTCGAAATTAATAAAATGTTCAATTCCTTAAAAACTTTTTATGTTTGATATGAATATGATTTTGAAATTTTGTGATGAATGAGGTACTCGAATTCAGATAAGCCAGACAAGGAAGAAAGAACATGAAAATATATAATATAATTTTGAAATTTTCTTTGAAAAAATCTGAGGTTATCTCAAAAGTCAAACAAGTGGCTCTTTTCATTATTTTAAGAACAAGAAGGCAGAACATTGCCTTGAAGAAATTCGTACACTTCTTCAGTATTCGAATAAAATAATCATCCAAAGATTTTGTCCTGAAACTATGGCTAATACATTGATATGATATTAATATGTAATTCCAAGCCAAAGACAACTATGTACCTCCTGTTTTCTAGGAGGTATTCTACACTATACAGGATGTCCCACCGGGAGTGCCACATTCATTTCATGTGTAATTCTCTATAGCCATCTAGAACTGTTTTCGAGTTATTCACTGTTTTTTGAAAAAAATTACAAATTGAGGCTTGCAGAACACTGAGAATTCAATGAAAGCGCAACGCACAATCTCAAATCTTTTTTTTGAAATAGGTTAATAAAAAGATATTCGACGTCACTCTGTGGAAATAACGTTTATCGAAACGTTATTTCCACAGAGTGACTGGGAGGTAAAATGAGAGTGTCAAAGTTGGAAACCAGAAAAAGCTAAAAACTCAATTTTTCAAATGGAATGTAAACCCTATTTTTTCCCCTCATAAATAAGTTCTTCCATGGAAAGGATAAATATACATTCGTCGGTCTATTTTACTTCACTCTCGTTCTCTATTCTACCAGGATTCTTTTGTTTCAAAGAATATTGCTGACGTGTTTATTCATAAAAGACATCAGGAATGAGAAAAATGTATAATAAAATGAACCAGTGAGATATTCAAACCTTCAAACTACTTTGGAGAAGATTGCATGAATGTGTATCCAGAATATTAAATTCGATGAGATGAGAAACTTCAAGGAAACCCACATCAAAAATGATCTGTCTTCTAAAAAAAAAGGCATTCACTCTCAATGAAGTACATTTCTTAATACTCAGCGTCTTTCCTAACTTCACCCCAAGGTGGAGCATTCCTTGGTTATTTTTAACCCCAACGTTGGGGAATCTGGCACGTTCCCCGGAATTTTTGGGTCCAAAGACGGAGCAAACTCGTGTGAAATTTTAAATAGAGGAATGAAGGGGTTGAAATTCCTGTCTTCAATGTTTTCCTGTCTCATGTCTATTACACTTGAAAACAATAATGATAATAATTGATTTATTAAAATCATCTTGGCAAAAAAACGTATACATCTCAGGTAAATATAAACTCAAAGAAATACATTGCAAAAAAATCAACATTGGAAATCACGATATAGTCAAGTGATGATCAAGACGGTTCTTGAAAGCGTTTATTGACGGGGCGCATACAACTTCACTAGGTAGAGCGTTCCAAGCGTGGAATACACGATTGGAGAAGAAATGCTCTCGAAATTTTCGCGGTAGAGCTTAAGATGGTGACCACGCCGTCCCGCATAATCACGCACAAAGAGTCCGCTCATATCACAGCCAAAAAGCCCATGGCACGATAAGTCACGATGAGATCACCTCGCGCACGACGGTCCGAGAAAGATGGCAGACCAAACAAACTGAGCCTCTCCTCGTACGCTGGACGCATGATACCGAATGGTATCATATTATGAGCAGTAAAAAACTAGTGGTCGTTTACTTTGAACAATGAACTGATTTGTTGAGAAATGTCAACAACAGAAGCATGGAAAAATATTTTGTATAAAGTCACAGAGAATTTTATAAAAGGGCAAACATAGATCATATAATTTCATGCTCGTAGCTAACAGTTATTTTTTAATATCTCGAGAATTGTACATTTCAGATAAAGGAAACCCGGAAAAGACTATGGTTAGTTTTTATTCGCAAATTGATATATGAGTGAAAAAAAAGAGGGTTTCTATTCGAAAAAATCGAGTTTTCGGTTTTTTTTTTAAATTATAACTTTGACACTCTCACTCAACCCCAAAGTATATCAAAACGTTATTTTTCTACAGGGTGACGTCGAATATCTTTTCGGTAACCCATTTCAAAAAACAGATCTGAAATTGTGCGTTGCGCTTTCATTGAATTCTCAGTGTTCTGCAAGCCTCAATTTGTAATATTTTTTAAACAACATTAAATAACTCGAAAACGGCTCTAGATAGTTATGGGAAATGATACATAAATTATTTTATGCATCATATCCCATAACCATTTATAAACCACACATTGAATGCCACATTTATATGTGGCATTCAATGATCTATCGGAAAATGTCAGAGTGTTCCATTTGAAATTAGAAAGTTGATATCATTTCCGGTGAAAGCGGAGGTCATTAATATTTTAGAATATATCATAAATGAAGGTCTACTTGGCTTATATCTTCACACGAAATTTGAAATTGATTGAATTATTAATTTCCCATAATCGGCACGCCTCGTGGGACACCCTGTATAGAGATATGCAATAGCCTAATATGTTTCTTTTGCGAGATTTTCGTGAAATAGAGCAGTGTTGCTTACTTTGCGATAAAAAATTCCTAACCGCTTTTGAGAATCAATTCAGGTTTGTAAAGTATATTTTTTACTTGGAAGATATTTCTATTAGAACAAGGATCTTGCAGGCAAGTCTGGGTAGCGTGAATAGCAAAATATGATTTACTATCGCGAAACAGGTCGAACCTTGAATTTTTTTTCATCAATAATTGTTGATTGCACTATCCTCACCTCATTCAGCTAATCGAAACATATGTCGGATGCAACTGCCTTTGTGAGGTGTCTTTCAAATCTATATATATATATATATATATATATATATATATATATATACTGATGAGGGCCGAAAGCCCGAAACAGCTGTCTACGGTTCATTTTCGTTTCAGAGGGTTATGTCCGTTAAATCTTTTCCATGTACTTCACCGATCCCTCATTATTTATCCTTATATTATATATATATAATATATATAATATATATATTAGACTGATTCAAAAAAATCGACTTCTTTTGTTTTCACGAAACCCCCCCTAATTATCTTCAGGGTATCGAAAAAAGACCTCGGTGAAAATATCATCTCCAAATAATAACGTTTAGAGGTCGCTCATCAATTATTTCTGTTTTGCCTACTAATAGCAGGGGAAAAATTTCTTTTTTCAATAAAAAATTCCTAGAACACAAACCAATTGGCGGATTTCTTTGTAAGATACATTTTCGTGTAGGCATCAGATACACTACAAATATGTCCTCTACGATATTTCCATAAAATGGCTCATCTAAAGTTATTCGATTCGATGCTAATATTGAGGTATTTTTGAAGAAAAAAATTATTCAAAAAAATCGACTTTAGTTGTTTTCACGCAACCCGCCTTCTAATCATCTTCAGGGCATCGACAAAAAGCGTCTGTGAAAATATTAGCTTTGAATATTAATATTCAGAGGTCGCTCATCGATGGTTTCTATTTTCGCTGCTGATGGCAGGAAAAAAATTCTTTTTTCAATTAAAAATTTTTTGTTCACGATCCAATAGATGGATTCCACTGTATGATACATTTTGGTGTAGAGAACTAGATACTCTACGAAAATGTTCCATACGATATCTCGATAAAATAACCCGTTCAAAAGGTATTTGAACTTTTTTTCCAAAATACCTCAATATAAGGTATTAATATAGGGGTATTTTTGAAGAAAAAGTTCGAATAACTTTTGAACGAGCGGTTTTATCGGAATATCGTATAAGACATTTTCGTAGAGCACCTAGTTCCCTTCACGATAATGTATTACACAGTGGAATCCGTAAATTAGTTCGTGAAGAGAAAATTTTTTATTGAAAAAAGAAAATATTTTCCTGCTACCAACAGCGGAAATAGAAATCATCGCTGAGCGACCTCTAAATATCAATATTCAAAGCTAATATCTTTACAGACGCCTTTTTCGATACCCTGAAGATAATTAGAAATAGAGTTTCGTGAAAACAAACAGAATCGATTTTTTTTAATAATTTTTTTTCTTCAAAAATACCTCAATATTAGCATCGAAACGAATAACTTTTGAAGCGGCCATTTTATTGAAATATCGTAAGGGGCATATTTGTAGAGTATCTGATTGTCTATACGAAAATGTACCACACAATGAAATCCGTCTATTGGTTTCTGCTCTAGGAATTTTTTATTGAAAAAAGAAATTTTTTCCCTGCTATTAGTAGGGAAAATGGAAATAATTGATGAGCGACCTCTAAATATTACTATTTGAAGCTGATATTTTCATAGAGGTCTCTTTTCGATACCCTGAAGATAATTAGGGGGGGGTTTCGTGAAAACAAAAAAAGTCGATTATTTTGAATCAGTCTATTATATATATATATATATGTTTCAAAAAAATCGACATTTTTTGTTTTCACGAAACCCCCCCCTAATTATCTTCAGGGTATCGAAAAGAGACCTCTGTGAAATTATCAGCTTCAAATAATAATATTTAGAGGTCGCTCATCAATTATTTCCATTTTGCCTACTAATAGCAGGGGAAAAATTTTTTTTTCAATAAAAAATTCCTAGAACACAAACCAATTGACGGATTTCTTTGTGTGTGATACATTTTCGTGTAGGCAATCAGATACACTACAAATATGTCGCTTACGATATTTCGATAAAACGGCCTCTTCAAAAGTTATTCGATTCGATGCTAATATTGAGGTATTTTTGTAAAAAAAAATATTCAAAAAAATCGACTCTACTTGTTTTCACGCAACCTGCCTTCTAATCATCTTCAGGGCATCGACAAAAGGCGTCTGTGAAAATATTAGCTTTGAATATTAATATTTAGAGGTCGCTAATCGATGGTTTCTATTTTCGCTGCTGATGACAGGAAAAAAATTCTTTTATCAATAAAAAATTTTTGTTCACGAACCAATAGACGGATTCCACTGTATGATACATTTTGGTGTAGAGAACTAGATACTCTACGTATTTTTTCCAAAATACCTCAATAAAAGGTATTAATATAGAGGTATTTTTGAAGAAAAAGTTCGAATAACTTTTGAACGAGCTGTCTTATCGAAATATCGTATGAGACATTTTCGTAGAGCATCTAGTTCCCTACACGAAAATGTATTACACAGTGGAATCGTCAGTTGGTTCGTGAATGGAAAATTTTTTATTGAAAAAAGAAAATTTTTCCTGCTAACAACAGACCGGAAATAGAAATCATCGCTGAGCGACCTCTAAATATTAATATTCAAAGCTAATATCTTCACAGACGCTTTTTTTCGATACCATGAAGATAATTGGAAATAGAGTTTCGTGAAAACAAACGGAATCGATTTTTTTTAATAATTTTTTTTTCTTCAATTGGAAATAGAGTTTCGTGAAAACAAACGGAATCGATTTTTTTTAATAATTTTTTTTCTTCAAAAATACCTCAATATTAGCATCGAAATGAATAACTTTTGAAGCGGCCGTTTTATTGAAATATCGTAAGGGACATATTTGTAGAGTATCTGATTGTCTACTCGAAAATGTATCACACAATGAAATCCGTCTATTGGTTTCTGCTCTAGGAATTTTTTATTGAAAAAAGAAATTTTTTATTGAAAAAAGAAATTTTTTCCCTGCTATTAGTAGGGAAAATAGAAATAATTGATGAGCGACCTCTAAATATTATTATTTGAAGCTGATATTTTCACAGAGGTCTCTTTTCGATACCCTGAAGATAATTAAGGGGGGGTTTCGTGAAAACAAAAAATGTCGATTTTTTTGTAACAGTCTAATATATATATATATACAAGTGTCCCGAAAGGGTAGTGGACTTTTTTTTTAAAGAAACAAATTTCTTGTTTTTTGAATGGCACAAGTGGAATTCACGTTTCAAGAATCATATTGTTCAAATGTGAACCCTTCAAACCGCGAACCTACCACTGAAAAATTACAACTAGGTACCTACTTCTTGAGGCAGCATCTCTTCAAACACTTGATGGTGAAAATTTTAGGTTAAATACCATTTATTGCCTTCGTATTTCATAACTCTCTCGGAATTATGTATTTCAACTGCTTTGAAATTTTACCAACTGCTTAGGAATTTTTTCCAACTGCTTTGAAATTTTGCCAACTACTTTGAAATTTTTTCAACCCTCTTGCAATTTTTTCCAACTGCTCGGAAATTTTTCCAACCGTTTTGAAATTTTGCCAACTGCTTTGAATTTTTCCAACTCCTTTGAAAATCTTCCGAGCGCTTTGAGAATTTGCCAACTTTTTTCCACATTGGGGTGGGATCATCCCCCAAACCTTACTATGATATTACAATCATTTTAAAAGACCCCCATACAATAAACTTGCAGAAGATGAAGCTAAAGATTCTAGCTAGTGAGAACTAGCTTTGACAATAGAATACGAAAATATATGTAAATAATAATAATACTGGCCTTAAATTCTTCCATGGAAAGGATAAATATACATTCGTCGGTCTATTTTACTTCACTCTCGTTCTCTATTCTACCAGGATTCTTTTGTTTCAAAGAATATTGCTGACGTGTTTATTCATAAAAGACATCAGGAATGAGAAAAATGTATAATAAAATGAACCAGTGAGATATTCAAACCTTCAAACTACTTCGGAGAAGATTGCATGAATGTGTATCCAGAATATTAAATTCGATGAGATGAGAAACTTCAAGGAAACCCACATCAAAAATGATCTGTCTTCTAAAAAAAAAGGCATTCACTCTCAATGAAGTACATTTCTTAATACTCAGCGTCTTTCCTAACTTCACCCCAAGGTGGAGCATTCCTTGGTTATTTTTAACCCCAGCGTTGGGGAATCTGGCACGTTCCCCGGAATTTTTGGGTCCAAAGACGGAGCAAACTCGTGTGAAATTTTAAATAGAGGAATGAAGGGGTTGAAATTCATTTCATCCTGTCTTCAATGTTTTCCTGTCTCATGTCTATTACACTTGAAAACAATAATGATAATAATTGATTTATTAAAATCATCTTGAAATATCTTTAAGATAAAATTCACAAATTATTTCGATTTGATCATCTCTGAAAACATCAGGGAATTAAAAACTACACGAGTTGATATATAATAGCATTGAAATTCAAGAGAAAATCCACGAAGTAAAATACCTCAAGGAAACTCACCTTTTTCGTTCAAAAAAGATGTCATTCTTGAGCAACTTGAAATAAAAACACTAAATCGGAATGTAATTCATCACATTAATCGTCGAGAAACCATGTTGCTCCATGCAATATCGCATATTTGTGAAGGATAAAATAGTTATTCGCGGCCGAAATTTAGGGGTGAGGATTGATTTTGTTTTCCTCCGTCGTGGAATGTACCAAGTTATACATGCAGAAGAACTCTGGCGCTCGTCGATCTCGCCATCCGACGGCAGACTGGATGGCGTCCTGGCATGAGGTAACGTCGCGACGCTTGCGCCAACTATAAGGCAGCTCGCGACTCGACCTCTCGAGAGGCTCCAGGTTCCGAAGAGTGCAAGATTTTCCAGACAAAGCCAAGAAAATTCATTTCTTTATCATTTTTCAGATTTCTCTCCAATTATTTTCTCTCTTCATCACATCTTGGTAACAGATTTTTTTCATTCCATATAAGAAAAAAGGTTTAATCTCGAATATCTCGTCTCATCAGAGAAAAAAACGGAACCAGAGTATTTTTCGAATTTCTGAATACTTATATCTTAGAACAAATGCACTATCATATATCCGAATTTTGAGCAGAAAATTGTCTAAGGGCTGGTATTATAAACGTGTTGATCCAGGATTGAATTTCAAATCCAGTTTTGACATACAGAAATCGTTTTTCAAACTGAGATTGAATTTCAATCCTCGGTCAACGCGTTGATAATATCGGCTCCCAACCGTTTTGGTCAACTTTCTGATGAAAAATTCCTATCAATTTCAACAGGAACACGATAGTTTTGAAAATTTGCAAGGAAAGTTTGTGGTCAAAATACGGCGCCTTCTCAATAAATCAATTCTGTCTAAGGTTTTCTGTTAGAAGGCCACCTGAATTTTTAGCATCTGAATTCTTAGAACAATCAAATTGAACCTGGTTAGTTAATGGTGAAATCAAAACTGACTGGTTTATTTCAAACATCAAGAAGATTATATTACTAGACAAAAGAAAAAAATCCTTGAAAAACGTTACTGTTTGTCACATTATAATGCTGACCTTCTGCCTTCATATGAGGCATAATAATAATAATAATGATACAGTCCACGCAAAGCAAGAAATCAGAAGGTTAGGAATAGAGGTAGGAAAATTTGGGGTACAGAAAATTTGATACTCACCGCCCAGAAAGCCGCCATATTAGGAACCTATAGAACTGTCTCTACTCAAAGGCACTCACACATAACGGAGTTGTTGATAAGATATCCCGATCCATTTATGCCAAACCATGAAGTTCCTGTGAAAAAAAATAATAATAATACAAATAACAAACCTAATATTTTTGCGAGTGTGAGAATATACGCAAAACAAGAAATCAGAAGGTCAGTAAATACATCGACTTAGCTTTCGAAATGAAAACAATCCTCCAACTAGATGAAGTCACTATACACCCTTTGGTAGTATCCTCAGATGGTCTTGTCGAGTGCCACCTGGAACAAGAATTAATGAAGTTAGGAATAAAGGAGACAGAAAATTTGATACTCGCTCATGGTCGCCCGCTGAATTTTTTTCTCAGGGGGGGCAGAATAAAAAGTTTCGAAAACGTGAGGCGCCGGCGACATCAGTATTCCCTTTTGCTCAAAAACGATAGGGGGTTCAAAATCTCAGGGGCCATATTAAGAACCTCTAGAACTGTCCGAAGGGCTCTCACACATGACTGAGCAGTTGATAAGATATCCCGACTCAGTTGTGCCAAGCCAGGAAGTAAAAGGAGTAATAATAATAATGATAATAATAATATTTTTTGGACTAATAGACATTACAAGGAATGTATAAGACAAGTCATAAATCTATTGAAAATATTTCACAATAAGAGAATCAGACTAATTACTTATCGATTAGGTACTCATCAAGTTTTATTCGAAAGAATTTTTTTTATAGTTTCATAGTTTTATGGTAAAATTGAATTAAGCGAATGTTTGAAAAGTTTTATTCCCTTGTATGATGGGGAGCTCTCAAATTTCAAAGTTTCATGCAGTGGTAGGCATAGCGTTTGTACACTTCTTTTCTAATACGGATGAAAACTTACGAAAGTTTTCAATATTTTTTCTAATGTACAGGATACATCTGTATATAGATACACGGTACACTCAATATTTAATGTTGCGAGGAAAGTGGTTTACAAGATTTAAGTGGGATGATGTTGAAGCTCATATGTAAAATTCTTTCCTGTGCAACGAAAACTCTGTTTACATCTGTGGAAGTTTCCCATAATAAGATGTTATAATTCAAATTGCTGTAGACCAGACTGTAGTTAATATCCAGGACAGATTTGAAAAGTAATGATTTTTCAACCCTGTTGATTGCATAAAACGACCTATTTAGCTTTTCAATCAGAATATTTACATGTTCATTCCATTTCAAAATACTGTCGATATATACCTCCAAAATTTGACTGTTTTCTTACAATATCTGCACCGGGTTGCATGTACGAGTGCATAATGTTCTCGTATATATGTGTCGGAATGAAGTACCGGCCCGGCGCGTCTCCAGGTGGCGGATAGGAGGTGGCCTCCATCGATAATTGTATATGAGAAGGGGGCCTGCGGGGAAATAGAATCGGCTCGTTGTGCCTAAAAAATCAACTGCTAGCCTTTTAATACCCTGTCGCGGACCAAGTTCTCCTGCCCCGGCTGTAGTGTCGTGGCTAAGGGATTGCACCAGGACAACGATGCCAGGTGGTATCTCGAGCTAACCTCGAGGCCATCCTGTTACACCAACGCTTCCTGGGTGTCTGTGGTCATGTCTCGCGGGCTAATGAAGTGGGGGGGGTCTTGGCTTAACCACCTAGACCGAGAGGAAACCACCTCGATAAAAATTCTAAATCCGAAGCGGGAAACCCGGCCAAGGGATGCATGGCTAGATAGAAGACTAGTCTCTAGTTTCTCATTACCTGCGCCTTCTCTAGATATTCTGAGAATGGCCTCAGGGGCTATCCTGTCAATCACTTAACTTTCCCCTTAATCCTTAACCATTCCATGTACCAAAAATCATTTCCTTATGTCGTTGCAGTTGTCACCGTGAGTTTCCGTCCATAATCCGAGGCTGGTTTGTGGCTGTTTTTGCTGTAGTAGGTTTTCCGAATAATGGGGAGCAAACCCATTGCTTCAATCCCCAACTTGGGGGACCGTGTGATTTGTACTCAGAGTTTTCTCCTCTCAGCCTTTGATGAACCAACATCAAGAACTACAAAGCAGCAGCTTCACCTGTACCCTAGGCAGGAACCCTCACAGGGTACTATCATCTGGGCCAGATGAACCCTGGTTTTTTAGCGAGGTGTTACTCCTCGATCCCTCTCCCTTTTCCAACCTGGCTTGGGTCAGGCTTTGGCCAGATTTAAGTATTGCTAAAGTCATTAATTATTATTATTATTAAGCAAGATGGAGCTCCACCGCACATTGATAAAAGGTGTCATAATAGTAGGCCAGTCAATAAAGTCTCTGAATCGCAAGTAATTAGCAACAGCGTGATTTTTTGATATGTTGTTGGGGACGGTAAAACATGAAGGTATAAAATTTTTCTACCCTCTGGGGGGAACGCTAGGGGGGTTAAAAGGGGTGAAAAAGGTTTTTTGTTCATAACTTCGAGAAAAAAATTGTTCGTGGGTAGAAATTTTGAAGGATGGTGTAATTAATAATTATCAATCTCGTATAAAAATTTCCACCTTTTTTGTTCGATGCAAAATTTTTTATTAACGAAAAAGTACAATTTTTCAAATAACACTGGTAAAAAAATTCTGACTAGGTGGGAAAGTTAATACAAAGTTGTTTATAATAGGATCATTCAGTTACTGAAGTTTTCACCTTTTTTGACAAGTGGAAAAGCTGAAAGCAGCCACGAGATTGCCTCGGAGCCTATTGAGGCGTTCGGCGCGCGATCAGGGGATCGCGATGAAGACTCGGGTACAGAAATGGCATGGAGAACCCGAAAATAAGATGTTACGAAATACTCATACCGCCTTTGTATATGGTCCCAAGATTTGTTATCGCTAGTGATATTGTAAACTTAGATTTTTACGATACCCGATTTTTCCAAAGCTTTTGAAATTTTGAATATCGAGTACCAAGGGTGCTTGAACCTGTTACAATGCACGGGTGGGATATTGGATTTGAAAATCTCGTAAATACACAGGTAGGTTATTCCAAGAAAAAGATCCAGATGTCCAACCAGATCAATGAGAATTGTCCAAGTTTGTTTACAACTCAAAATTTTTTTATTGAGGTTTCAAAATTCTGCGCACTTCGTTTGTTCGTTTCTTTGAAGATGGTGTCAGTGGAAGAAGTGCCTGATCAGTCGGTTCTTGTGCATCATTTCGAATGGATTCGTAGTTAGTCGCAGTGAAGATGGCAGACGTGGAAGTGTGTGTTTTCTGTGGTGATTTGTTGTCCAGGAAAGCAGTTACCCATGTGAAAAAACAAGGAGTTGAAAGAATTAGGAAGTGCTGTGAAAGAAGAAAATACGGCAAACATGCTTTGTTCCTGGGTCTCGAGAGTTTGAAAGCTCATACAGTTTGTTGGAAAGCGTATACCAACGAAAAGAACGTCAGCGTCGCAGAGAGAGGCACTTCCAGAGAGAGGCCGAATCCAGCACCAATCAACGTTCCACTTGATGCTGTTCCGTAGGTGCCAAAGGTAACTTTTAGTTTCGAAGATCATTGTCTCTTTTGTGGGGAGGGAATATCGGAGGAATTCAAGAAAAGTGAGAAGAAAAAATCGGTGGACAAGCGGATTGTGATATCAAGAGTAACAAGTGAGCATACAAAAAAAAGCATTGAAAAGGCCGCTGAAGATTATCCCATGGATTGGAGTTCGCAGGTAAGATTTGTATAGAAATTGCCATTATGGCTCAGATGATGCATGTTTGAAAAGTTTGGCAATACGGACGAGACTAGTCCCTCGGGATACCTCTGTCCAAGTTTCAATTCTCTAGTGTTATGTTTATATTCTCAAGTCCATAATTAATTACATTCACAGTCGTTCCTGTTGATCCAATGTTACTGTTCCAACGGATTTCTTTTACCAAGGAATCTCAGCAGCAACTTCGAGGTTTCTTCGCTTATGAACTCGCTCCTTACCCTCTATCTCTTTTCGAAGTGGCATGCGAAAGAGCAAAAAATCTGTTCTTTATGATCTGTTCACTCCAACTGACGACAATGTCACTTCAGGGGATGTACAATATGTTATCGATGGTGGACACTTGCTTCATAAAGTTATATGGAGGAGTGGCGACGTGTACGGTGAAATTTGCAGAACATACATCAATCATATTCGGAAACATTATATGTCAATCGTGTCACCGTTGTTTTTGACGGGCATCCAGGGGTACGAAAACTGCAGAGCGTCTACATCGAATGAAAACTCTCTCAGTTGATGTGTTTATAGACGAATCCATGCCATCAACAACAAGCCAAGAGAAGTTTCTGTCAAACGACAAGAACAAGGCCAGATTAATAACTTTGTTGATGTCAAAACTGCAACATACTGGATACAATGCTATACAGAGCAACGAAGATGCTGATACATTGATCGTTGCAACAGCTCTGAATCAATCTTCAGTCTACGAGAAAGTCGTCATTGTAGGAGAAGATGTCGACTAGCTCGTTGTATTAACTGGCGCGGAAGAAATGAAACGCAATGTCTACTTTATGAAGCCCGGAAAGGGAAAGTCCTCGAAACATGTATATTCCAGTGACAGTCTGAAAGACAAAACTTTAAGAACGTACATTCTGACGTGCCACGCGTTTACTGTGATACAACCTCATCTCTTTTCAATCGAGGAAAAAAAGGATTGACGTCCCTTGTTGCCAAACATGAAGACATCCGTCCAGCCCTCGACTGCTTCAAGATTGCCAACGCAGACCCAGTCATCATTGCCGATGCCGGAGAAAAAATCATGGCTAGAATGTACGGAGGGAAATCGCTAAAATGCTTGGACGACCTACGGTACGAAGGATTCGCACGTTCTATAACAAAGAGCAAATTCAACATTGCTGGATTACCACCTACCAAAGCAGCCGCAGCACAACATTCGTATCGCGTTTACCATAAGGTCCAGCAGTGGATGGGTGAGTTGAGATCTAATTGAATCTTAATACCTAAAATTTTTTTTTTCATTTTTCTTTGACTGCTTGTTAACAATATCTGTTTTAACGTTATTAATCCTTTATAGGGCGAAACGTACCAGCTACATTATGGGGCTGGAAACGAGATCCTAAAGGGCTAAGTCCGATATTGACAACACTGAAGCCTGCGCCAGACGAACTGCTGAAACTGGTAGTTGTTTTGGATAATTTGTTTACGAACCGAATTTTCTTCGGCCTCATTCATTAGATCAAAAAGTTCCACTCATAGAGGCAATAGTGGTCAGAAGAACGACTTATAGAGGTGGTGGTTCTTTTGAGGACCCTTCCAGCAGTTCGACTCATCTACTAGACCCTCTAGACTCATTGAGGTGAAAATACACTGGGTAAGATATGTATGAATCGGGTCCAGAACAACTGTTTGACTTATCGATGTTCGATTTATCGAAAGTTCATTGTATGAATAAACTCTTGAAATTGTTATAATAATTTTCTAATATGTGAACGAATTTTTTAAATGTTCTCAATTTCATAATTATTGTATTGTAGTTGATTTCACACAATCGTTTCAAATAAAAATATTAAGAATCCAGAAGCGTATTTCATTTGATTCAAAACAATATGTAGATGGAAAATATCATCCTGATCAAAAAACAGAGCTCTGCTTTTGTTTTGTCGATCAGGATGTTTCTTTGAAAGCTCGACAAGGAATACTCAATGGAAATTTATGAGAAGATTAATTCGAATTAATTAAATAGTTTTCTGTACTGAATTATGTTTTCAGCGCCATCTAGGTGTCACAAGTAAGAAACTAGCCAAAAATCGTAGTCGGATTTTAGTGCCACAGATGTAAGGACGTTTCCTATCTTTCTAACTCTATGATCTTTGTCTCCATGGTTAATGCTTCTTGATGGCGCCTGGCGGAATCACGTGTTCCACTGTTGCCATTTAATGGCAGGAGATTATTGCCTAGATATGGGGAAAATGCTCCTACAAATACCAAAGGTTATAGACCAAGCAAATTAGACGTTTGCCTGGAAATAATTGGTGGAGTTCTGGAAACTGTTTTAATCATTTATTTAGACCTCTAATATAATGAGTTTGAGTTTTGCCCCAATTTCCCAGTGGAGCGTATGTCGTGGCGTTCGAAAAACCTTGAAATTTTCGGAGTATTTCATGTTTTTTTCGAATAGCTTCTAAACTGAGTACTTTATCGAAACTTTTCTCATACTCAAAAGTGTTCAGCATGAAAATTTGCTTCTAAATAGTAACATGACATCATAATCTGATCAAGTAGTTCCATAGATATCATACGTCAAGAAAGGAAAATTTTCACACTTTTTGAAAAATAAAATTTTTTCACTATGCAACGTGAAATATTTATCAAACTTAGAGAATGAAACCAAAATGTCATTAAATAAAAAAAGTGGACCATCAATTTATGATGAAAACGTAATCCCTCCTTTTCCAAACCACAATGTAAAATCGCGCAGTAGCTCATTAGCAAACCCCCTTCATTAACAATGAATAACCCTAATCAATTTACGTCAAATAAATTTATGTTAGAAAGTAAACACAGATAGAATCATTTGAATATAGTTTGAAATATCCATGCTAACTATTAAAATAATATGATTTCAAAATAATTAAAAACCAATAAATAATATTTGCAGTAGAAACAATCAGCATTCCACTGTTTTTTTCACATTAATAGCAAAAAGAAAGTCTATTTCTCAAGACCTTTGGAGGAAGTTGGTAATGTTAATATGGACTTCAACTCGTCCATCTTTTCCACATCCAAATCGTCATCAAGGTCTTCTTTTTGCTGTCATCAAAATCCAGGTCAAAGTCGTCAGTACCAAGAATATCGTTTTTTGTTTCGGCATTTGTACACGATTGGCCTCTGCATAATATACAAATGGTGGAGCACTTCATCCCATTTTTCATGCAAGAGCAAGCTTCAAGGCAGCCTTTCGAGCATGTGCAGCAGATCGTTTTTCAGGAGTTCGAAAAGTGCTAGATCTTCTGTAGTGGTTATTGGCGTAAGGCCTGAGTTTTCTTTCTTCCACCCCTATTTGAAGTGGGTTGAGTGGGTTGATTCTCCAGGATTGTACCTGAAAATTAGTAATTTGATATGTCATTGAAAAATATTAAAATTAATTCAAAAAAATATTATATGGGGAGGTAGACTACAATTTGGTGCACGAATGTATTCAAAATTCATTACAAAAACAAACGTGGGACTCATAAACTAATAACTCACACTATGACTTACCTGTAAATACGTCCTCAGCGAGTGCTGTCGAGCAGTTGCTTCAGTTGGAGGCAAAGAGGCAAGATTAAATGAGGTCTTGGTTAATAAGTTTTCGATCATCTCATACCGCAATACATTTAATTGGTTGGAATCATTTCCATAAAGAGCTGCTATGCATAATAGCCTCGTCAACCTCATCGGCAGTAGCATTAGATTTGCTAAACACTACTTTTAGCAGATTTGGGTCGATTTCCGACGTCTTTAGGAATTTCAGTTTTCCTTTACCGGAAAATGATGACCTAGTGTCGCAGCCACTAAATGCATGAACAAATAATATATTTTTTTCGAAACAGAGAAAAACTTCCTTTCATGGTTTTCCTGTACTGGTTTTTCGGGTGAAAAACAAATCTCTACAACATACATTCAGGTTTCTCTGTAACGTCTTTGTCTCTGGAATGTAGCCATCATAGTTCTCCAAAATTTCCTCAAGTGCAAATTGACTATCCTGTTCATTTTCTGCCAAATGTTTACAAATGAAGTTCACGCACGCCGATACCCTATCAGCTTGTGGCCGTCCAGAACCAATATGTGCGGCAACCTCATTTTTGAAAAACTTTTTAGAACAACTGTCATGATACCTAGCATTAGCGGCAATAAGATCGTCAATGTGCCCAATTCTGGACATAAGCTCAGCACTCCAATTATCACTTCTTGTTTTTATCAATTGCAAGATGGATTTTGAAAAATCTAAAGTGCGAACCTCACGAACGACATTTCTTTTTAATTTTGGTTTTTTAAAATTTTTTGTCAAATAATCAATTGCTGCATCGTTCCCACAAAAAAAAAACAATTCATTTTGAAGTTGAATGGTTCACTTAAAGATCGAGAAGTACGAGGAGGATCTTCTCCAACTTCAATTCTTGAATTGTAGTTATCTTTTGAATAGGCTTTTCTACATTTTTCATGAACGAGTATGCTAGAAACACTCGCCAAAACAACATGCTCTCCATCTTTTCTTACCATGCTCTTCTGTTTCTGTATAAATGTTTGTATACCTTTTTGATTCAGTATAGTAGATCCCATCCCGTCTGATACACTTTCATCACAAAAAAAATACACCGCAATCGCTGATGAAAACTTAGAAACAGCCACGACAGAAACTTAGAACAACTTGAAAACGGATGAATTTGGATTTTGTAGTTGAGATGCAACTTATGGGGCACCCCAGATCATAATTATATAAAAAGTGCTATCTCCCCTGTAACGGGGGCACAACTTTTGTCATATTTGGAAATGTCATAAAGACGTTTCATAGTGAAAAAAAGTTTTTTTTTTTAAAAAGTGTGAAAATTTTCCGTTTTTCGACGTATGATATCTATGAAACTACTCGATCAAAATATAATATCATGGTACTCTTCAAAAGCAGAATTTCATGCTGAACACTTCTGCATATAACAAAGTTTTTGATGAAGTGCTTAGTTTAGGAGCTATTCGAGAAAAACCTAAAATAGTCCGAAAATTTCGAGGTTTTTCGAACGCCATGGCATACGCTCCACTAGGCAATTGGAGCAAAACTCAAACTCATCATATAAGAGGCCTAAATAAATTATTAAAACAGTTTCCAGAAGTCCAACAATTATTTCCAGGCACACCATTTTTTGGAGCTAATTTGCTTGGCCTATTAAATGGTAGAGAACCTTGTTGGTCAACTTCCCCTTGACGTTTCCATTCATGTATTTGAGAAATAGACATTATATTAGCTTGCAGTACCATGCAGAATTATGATTAGTCTTCCATAAACGTCTCCTTGGCTAATTAGGTCAGGTAGATTTGAGATAACAACACCTATGGTGGTAAAAAAATACATATATTGTAATAATGTATCCAGAATTAGCCGATGTGTGTATTCAAATTATGAACTCCAAGTTTGTTTTGGCTGATACACCATCGAGAAGTATTCAGGAATGGCTTTCTGCTAATATAATTTCGGACAATTTCTGATCAATTCATTTAATGAAAATCAGTCGAGCAACGAACATGAAATGCGCAATTCTGACATGAAAGTAAAATAGGAAAATGTTAAGATGGAATGGAAGAAATCGGTTCAGATTGAAAATCTGTCGAGAGCTCTTTTCTCGCCAAAGTATGAATAAACTCCTTCCATTGAAATTCCTTTTTCAAACAATTCCAGATCTCCGGGAGCAATTCACAACGAACTGGGCCAATCGACTCGAAGTCCTAGAGTTAGACAATACAAGATCCGACTTCTCTATTCATGCTCTGCAATTTATCACTTCGTATTTGTTGTACCGGGAAAGCAGGGTATTGGTAACCTATCAAGGCGAAAATAAATAGGATACTGTGAACAGAGCCAATACGAGAGTTAGTTAGTAATTTTTCTTGAATTTGGATCTTCTTCACTCGATTTGTTCGAACTATTATAGAATGAATCATCATAATCTAGTCTACATTACGCACCATATATTTTTGACAACACATGTTTAGGTATGGTTGTTACTGAATAAGAAGAAAACAGTCTTCCACAACGGAATCTTACGTTTTTCATTATGGGCATCTGTCGAATTTCAGAAAATCATCTATGAAGTTATCAAGGTTAAGAACGTTCTTGAAATTTCGAAATCCCATTGCACTTAATTGAATGAGTTCAAATAGTTTCTGCCTGAAAGATGAGAACGAATTATTTGAGCGCAACTCCTCTACCTCCGTACAATTTTTCAAGTAATTTTTTATGATTCATGCAGTCGAATATATATATATATATATATATATATATATATATGTAGAATGAAAACGAACAATGCCGTATTTACACTTTTACCCTTTAAATATCCATGCTGAAACCTAGAGAAAACAGAAAACTACTGAAAATTTTCAATATTCCAATGCATAAGCATTTATAAAAAATTTTCCCGAATGATGACAGAACACTAATAGGTCTGTAATTTACAAGCAATTCAAGATCACCCTTTTTGAAAACAACAGCTTTCAGAGCATCAGGGAAAGTACTCCATGCAACAGATTAGTTATTTATGATACAAGTGCAGAAGGCATTGATATTGTGGTACCTCAGAGTAGTGACGATATGACCTATATTTTCAATTAAAGATATTTATTACTGAACAATAATACAGGGTGAGTCTTTGACTTGTACATATATTTGTACGGGATATTCCTGAAGTCAAAAGAAACACTTTTTGTCTCTACCATTTCTTCCGATTCGGCTCAGTTAGGAAGATAGAGGCTGTTGAAAATCCATAAAAAAATGTAATTTTCGAATATATCTCGTGAACAATTTCATCGAATAAAATGATTTTCGGAATATAGGTTCTCATTAATGTGGCAAATCTTTTACGAATACAAAATTTAACTCACATGCTTTATTTTTTTCTGTTATGGCCGATATATAGCATTCCATTCCATAATTATAGCAGAAAATCTATGATCCCGACCCTTGAAAATGAGTTGAATGCCATTTAATGAATGTTTAGCCATTTTGGAAAACAAAAGTATTTCACGTGAAATCTCGTGAAATGCGTTCTCTTCGAGTAATTAATGATTAAAAAAAATCTATATCAGCGAAGTTAAAAAATTTGGTTACTTTGGCTGAATATAATTCTGTTCAGAATATTCGCAGAATTAAATTTTTGCTTCATTTTCTCGAAGGTTCAGATGGTAGATCTAATGCTGGGAAAAATTTTAGTGTCATATTTCCAGGGGTGGCCATAGCTCATTATGAAAGTTTAAGATATCTTTTTATCTAGGCTGAATCAGAAAAAATGCTATACGAAAAAAATATTTCTTTTGACCTCAATAATCTATGGGTTGAATATATGTACAAGTCGAAGACTCACCCTGTATAATATTGATTTGATAACTTAACAACACGTTTATTTTTTTCACACTACATTCCTCTTCTGTAGTAGATGGTGCTTCCGACGCTCCTTCTTGAAATACTTTCATGGTGTGAGACACATGGCGTTTAACTATTTTGCTGTCCCTTATCAGAGTTCGCTCGTTACCCTCACGTCTTATCACTTCATATTCTCTTTTATCAAATCGTGGGATCAATTTATTTGCCACCACCATTTCTTGACCAACACCTTCTCTCCTGTTTGTATTTTGTCTTCTTTTGCTCTTCTTGCCGTATCTTCTTCCTCTTTTCCCTTTTGTTTTTTTTAGAATATCACTGTCTTTCGCTTCTTCATTGATATTTTCGGCATCTATATCTGTAATTGATATTACGACCAAACATCAGTTCTGACGGTGTCTTTCCTGTAGTGCCGTGTGGTGTAACATGCATCAACGTGAATTTCTGTAATTCATTCTGCAAATCGAGTCTATTTGAATCACCAATCTGAGGACGTCTTAGGTTTGTTTTGTACATATTCTCTACCTCTCCATTGGCTTGTGGCCAATATGGAGGATTTTGTATCAAAGTGATGTTGTTCACGCTGCAAAATGTTTTAAATTCTTGACTCACAAATTGACGGCCATTATCAGCTTGGATAAATTTTGGGAAACCTAGTCTTGAAAACATTTCTGTTTAATGAATTGGTTGAGGCTTTTGCGGCCTTCCTTCAATATAACCTGTTCTTTCCAGCATTTCGGCCGTCGTCGTTGATTAGTTCTCGACGTTTCGCCAGTTCGAGTGTCTGGCATCTTCAGGAGATGTTCTCACTGGACTGAACTGCCTGAGTGTGACGGGGACGCAGATTGTACTTCCTTATATAACCTCGGTCGGGGGGCGTGGCTGCGCTTGACCGGTCTCGCCCCGATACCGAACGCGCGCCGGTGTCCGACCGGTTCACAACCGGTTCCCGATCTTCATTCACTTCATGAACCCGGTTATCATTATAGGGAAGTGGTTGTTTGTTTTTGAGTACTGGCACCCATGTTCTATTGATTTTCAAAGTTTCCTCCGATTTATTGAAATTCGTTGGGTGTTTATGAATTTCGATTGCTTCCTTGTAAAGCCTGGGGTAGTATGCGGTAGTGGTACACAACACTTGGGTTTGTTCGAATTCTATTGCATGATTCGTGTTGTTCAGGGTGTGTTCTGCGACGGCGGATTTCTCTGAATGACCCAGTCTACAATTGGCCTTGTGTTCCTCGATCCTCGTGTTGATGGATCGTTTCGTTGTACCGATGTATATACTCCCACAGCTGCACGGAATTCGGTATACACCCGGTGTACTGAGTGGGTCTCTTCGGTCCTTGGGGGAGTTGAGAAGGTCCTTGATCTGCTTCGACGGTTTGAATATTGCCTTAATGTTATGTTTCCCCAGAATTCGTCCGATTCTATCTGTCACCCGTGGGATAAACGGCAAGAATGCTTTTGTTTCCGATTCTTGTCGACCAGATACATTGTTGTTGTTGTGTTCAGGCCTCTGTTTGATGTATCTATCGATGTCTTTTTGCGTGTAGCCGTTAGCCATGAGGGCGCGCTTCAAGTGTTCTAACTCGATTGCTAGTTGTTCTGGCTCACAAATTCTTCTCGCTCTGTCGACTAGTGTTTGATTATTCCCTTACGTTGACATGGTTGATGATTCGAGGTTTAGGTTTTCATTCATTCCTTTATTGCCCTCAAAATGTACATACAGGGTATGTCACATTTGTAATTAAATAATTTGATATCTACAATAAATAAAAACAATCTAGAACACGAACAACACAAGAACATTCGAAAAAACAATCGATTCAGATCATAGATCTATAAGAAAGGACTTGATCTTCTTCTTGAATGCTGCACAATCCAATGAAGTGATCTGCTCAGGCAGTCTATTATAGAATCTCAAGACATTAAAAATATGAGTGTTCTGAGTGGTCTGTATCCTATGTTTTGGGGTTATGAACTTGTTCCTGAAGCTTGTATTATGGTCATGTATTTATTTATTTAAGGAAAAAAGACACAAACAGATAACAAAATCCACAACAGCACCAACTGAATAAAAATTCAAAGTAAAATACATTCATACATCATATTATTTATCTATTATCCTAAATTATACAGAAAAAATCATTTCTCAAACAGATAATTTACAGAATATTCCTACGGATACAATTGGTTACAACTTCCTGATTAATCAAAAAAAAACTTAGGGATGCAAAAGAGCGTACATGAAAGGAACGCGGCTCGACCACTAACAACAAGAACCACATTGGATTTCCAACACCGATTCAACCACGGTATTCATGTTTCAGAGGTGTTGAATAAATCGATATTAAACGGCAGTGTATTGTAGCAAGTGACCATTCTACAAAGAGGAGAATTCTGGGTTTACTCTCCTGAAAGGAATATTCCTCGCTCTTGTCTTTCTTTCTGGTACCCTGAGAGATAAGAGTTCTAAGATTCCTGGATCCGAAAGAGATCCATTAACTAATTTATGTAGAGTGCACAAATCGCTCATTCTTCTCCTATTCTCAAGACTCAGACAATTGAATAGCCTACGAGCCTGTGCGTAGTCGTGATCTATTATCGAAATACCGTTTCTGTGGCAAAGATAACGCATCATTTTATTCTGAACACTCTCCAATCTCTTTATGTAGCATTTGTATTGCGGGTTCCAAATTACTAATGCGAAATTGATCCTACTGAAGACGAAAGCATAGTACAATGTTAGAACAGTCCGGTTTTGTCGGAATAGCCTCGAGCCGCGAATAATAAAACCAAGCATCCTATTAGACGCTGCTACAAGTCTCTCAATATGCCCATCGAATATAAGTCTCGAATCCATGGTGACACCCAGATCCAACACCTCGCACACCTCACGCCAGGGATGATCCCCAATATAGTAACAATGATTAACCAGATTCGTGTTTCTACTGAATGTGATTTTCAGGCATTTGTCTAAATTTAGGAAAAGGTGGTTTCTTTCGCAATACTGGTGAAAAT
Source organism: Hippodamia convergens (assembly GCA_038502775.1). Taxonomy (NCBI): domain Eukaryota; kingdom Metazoa; phylum Arthropoda; class Insecta; order Coleoptera; family Coccinellidae; genus Hippodamia; species Hippodamia convergens. Next base: position 14,002,779 of record CM076613.1, read on the forward strand.
TCCGAATATCTTGCTGAAGCCGATTGCAATCATCCACATTCTTGATCAACATAAAATTTTTTAAATCATCCGCATACAAGAGAAAACTCGCGTACCGGAAGCATGAACTCACATCATTCAAATAGATGAGGAAAAAAAGAGGACCAAGGTGCGAGCCCTGAGGCACTCCGGATGTTGCATAAATTTCCCTCGACTTCTGACCAGTCACCACAACGAATTGGGATCTATTCGTAATGTAAGACTCTATCCACCTCAACAAGTCCCGGCGATACCGACCTCGGCAAGTCTTCGCAGCAGCAACGAATGATCAACCTTATCAAACGCTTTTTTAGGTCAGTATACACCGCATCGACCCGAGTCCCGGATTTAAAGCCTACCCTCAAATATTCAGAAAACCGCAACAAATTTGTTGCTATATGTGGAAGGTTATCATCCATTATATTTCAATAAATAAACAAAATATTGGGAAATTGGACAATTTATTAACCTTATTTTTCTCACGAAGCCGATGTATCGAGGGTGGTTTCTCCTCTTTCTCAAGGCTAAAATAAAAACAATGAACAATAAGATAGCTTCACAAAAGTATGCATCTCTTACCTAGTCAGTAAATAAAGGTTTTCGTCAAAATATATAAAATCAATTTAGAGTAAGGTAATCTAGAGCAACAATTCATGAAACAATATCAGATTTAAATAAATAATAGGTTAACATTGAAAAACACGTTTCAATAAGAGCTATCTTATTGTTCATTGTTGCTGTACCCAGGTGAGATTCTCGTTGATTTTCATCCCTAGCAGGGATATAAAACTCGAGCTGTGTTTTTTAGTACTCATGGTAAGTTCCTGTGTTTTAAGAAAAAGAAAATTCTTTGCCTTTACGGAGGCCACATCGAGAAAATTTTTGAAACATAGATGAATTCAAAATGGTAACCATCGAAATGAATACCATTTTCAATTCCCAGGCTCAGAGATCTTCCATCATGATGAAAGATCCCTGATCCGTTGGCACATCCACATTATCACATACCAGTTCAGAAAACTAATATTCTACTATTTAATTCATATCGATAAGAATGAGAATAATCAGTAAACTTGGTTTATGCACCTCAACTGTATTCCTGCAAATTAATCTACCCACAGTGAAAAACTCGAAATATTTCGAAAACTGAATGTGGCACAAAATTTAAAACATACGGTACAAATTGGTGCAAAATGGGCACAATTCATAGGAAAAAGAAAATTTCAAAAATTCCATCTGTTAGCCACGGCGTCAAGTTGTTGACTCGCAGTGAAAACTCGAAATATCTCGAAAACTGAATGGGCACAAAATTCATAACATACGGCACAAATTAGCACAAAATACACACGAATTATCGAAAAAAGAAAATTTTCGAAATTCCATATGTGAGTCACCAACTTCACGCTCGACTCAGTGAAAACTCGAAATATCTCGAAAACTGAATGGGCACAAAATTTACAACATACGGTACAAATTAGTACAAAATGAGCACAATTCATAGGAAAAAGAACATTTCAAAAATTCCATCTGTGAGCCACGGCGTCAAGTTGGTGACATCACAGAGAAAACTCGAAATATCTCTAAAATTTAATGGGCACAAAATTCGTAACATACGGCACAAATTGGCACAAAATAGGCACAATTCATCGAGAAAAGAAAATTTCCAAAATTCCATATATGAGTCACAGCGTCAAGTTGGTAACTCATAGTGAAAATTCGAAATATCTCGAAAACTGAATGGGCACAAAATTTGTAACTTAAGGCACAAATTGTCACAAAATGAGCACAAAATTCCTAAAATATTTTCATATCAAAATTCCACATATGAGTCACAGCGTCTAGTTGGTGACTCATATTGAAATTTCGAAATATCTCGAGAACTGAATGGGCACAAAATTTATAACATACGGCACAAATTGGCACAAAATGGGCACAAAATTCCTAAAATATTTTCATATCAAAATTAAACTAGTGGGTCACCAACTTGACGCACCTAACTTATCTGGAAAATATTATTGACTGAGCTAAGATCTAATCGTTAATGAAATGCTGAAGTACGGAATACCTGAATTAGAAAGAGCGATCACAATACTATTCCAAAAGATTATCTCGACCCAAAAAGTACCTAATGACTGGAAAAACAGCATAACAGTACCAATATACAAAAAGGGAAACAAAAACGATCCGGAAAATTATAGGATGATCTGCCTATTGAACAGCGTAAGTAAACTGATGACCAAATTATTACAAAAAATTGTTGATCAGAATAAAAATTAGCGACGAACAACAAGGCTTCAGACAAAATAGATCGACAATAGACGTAATTTTCATCCTCAGGCAAATGATCGAAAAGTCCATCGAATATCAAAAACCTCTGTTTCTCTGTTTTGTAGATCTCAAGAAGGCATTTGATCGAGTTCGTATAGCCGACATCGCTGATATACTTCGAGAACACAGGACACCCGTAAATTACATTAACGTGATAAAAGAGCTCAATGGAAATAACCGAACACAAATCAAAACATCACAAGGGTTTACTGAACAAGGTCCAATAGTAACAGGAGTCCGCCAAGGTGATTGTCTGAGCCCATTCTTGTTTAACTTAATCATGGATCGGATAATTAAGAGTGTAAAAGAGGTATCTGGAGGATACAGAATGGGACTACGATCAATGAAAATACTATGTTATGCTGATGACGTGATCCTGATGGCCGATAATGAGGACGACTTACAACGACTGCTATATCGGTTCCAAACAACCGCCGAAAATCTCAATATGCAGATATCCTTTGAAAAAACAGAATCAATGGTCATAGCAAAGGAGCCTACAAGATGTAAATTAGCCGTAAATGACAGAATCATTCACCAATGCATGCAGTGCACATACTTAGGAGTCGAGATCACAAGCTCCAAAACCTTACAACAAGAAGTACGAACACAAGTAAATAAAGCCTCAAGAATCTCCGGATATCTGAGAGACCTCATATGGAAGAACAAATATATATCTACCGATAGTAAAGTCCGCATATACAAAACAGTAGTAAGACCACTACATACATATGCAGTGGAAACTCGAGCGGACACAGCAAAAACAAAGAACATGATGAGGGTAGCTGAGATGAAAACATTGAGGACCATTAAAGGAGTTAGCTTAAGGGACCAAATAAGGAGTGATGATATAAGAGAAGAGCTGAACATTCAAGACGTAGTGCGATTCACGAGATCGCGACGACGCTATTGGAGAGACCACGTCGACAGAATGACGGATGATCGATGGGCGAAGTGGGCAAAGGATGAAAGACCAAACTCACGAAGACCTCTCGGCCGCCCCCAAGAGATGGCACGACAGCTGGACATCTGTTTCTCAAGAGGCTGAATAGTGGAAGAAACAAGACTTAGTCTTAAGAAAAGAGGAAGAAGAAGAAGAAGAAGATGCAATTGCGATGGCAGACATGCCTGTATGGCTTCAAATTATTTCAATTTGTGTTTAAAGTTAACTGTTTCACCTGAAAATTAAAGTTCATTCATTATCATTGTTTCATTTCTGAATTACCCACAATTGATATTTTCTGAAATGCAATTTGGTATCAATGTGCCTATGAAATGAATTTCAAATTGCCATTTCTGAAATATAATTGACCATATCTTGAATTCAATTAAGTGTGTTATCTGAATTACATTTGATGTTTTTTGAAATACAATTGATTATTTCGGAAATTCAAATGACTAATCTGAAATACATTTGATGTGTTCTGAAATTCGATTGACTAATCTGAATTTCATATGACATATTCTGAAATTCAAAGGAGTAATCTGAAATACATTTGATGTTTTCTGAAATACAATTGACTAATCTGAAATACAAGTGATATTTTATGATTGTCAATTGACAATTTCTGAATTACAATTGGAAGTGGTGTAGTAAAGCACAACCGTCCGTCACCTCCCCCTGCTATGTCACCGGGAACGTTGAGTCCCGCACACACGTAGTTTGATGAAAGGAACATAATATTGGAAAACAACACACGAAATTAATTATTTTTTTCATAATAATGTCCATCTATTTGTGATTATTGATTGTTAAAGCTTTCATAAAGAATATTTGATTTATATTCTCTCTTTTATCGGTTATTCTGATCGATTTCGTCGCAGTTTTGAGGTTAGGGCTGGTAGACTGATGCCAACGGAAATGATGAAAAAAAAAACATTTTTGTGGGGTCATTAAGAAAAAAAAGAGACGATGAAAGTGATAAGGGTGAAACATTCTGTTTGGAGTGCCCTGAATCATATAGTTCTTAATTAATGTTGCGGAAGATCACCTATTGGTTTCAATGAAAAGATGAGTAATTCATCCCAGGTGAATAGTCAACCTACTCTAGGTGAATAATCAAATATCCCAAATGAACAGTCATCCTACACAAGGCACAGGGTAGGTTGACCTGTAATCTATATTTCTAAAAATAACGGCCTACCACTACTGGTCTCCCTTACACTCCTTTGGTGATCAATTCCTTATTCCATGTATCATGATAATCACACTCCGATAGCACACCAGGCCTAGTTGGCGCGTCACGTTTTGTCCAGGAAGACCGAAATTATGGTTTTTGTTCGAAAGAACATCGAATTAACAAAGCAAGTGCATATGTTTGTTTCAATATCATGAGATTTCGATCTTGAGTGACATGGATTCTGTAGTACGTATATCAAAAATTAGTCTCTCATGATATATTTCATAGAGGATTGAAAGCGATAGATTTCATATGAAATGATTTCATTTTAAAAGTGACCAGATCGGGCTATGTGGATACCTATGACAAAGCCAATTTGGTATTCGCTTTACCTTACAATTTCATAATGTTTTTTTTCGTCCCTGGTTGTGAATGAAAATTATAAAAAACTAACCCAGTCTCGTGGGATGAGGAACCATGAAAACAGCAAATTTATGCCAGCCTGGAAAATAAATTAGGTAGGTAGGTATATTACGGACACAGGGCACAGCTAAAAAGTATTGGCTGCACAATGCAGCTTTATACAGACACATAAAGAGCGGCAAGTTTCCTCGAAAACTAACCCTTGTTCTTCGTTATTCAAAATAGGTATTCACTTTGTACGAGTACTTCATCTGCTCTCCTTGGGTATCCGCGCAAAGTGAATACTTCCGTACTTTTTCTTAAATATTTTATAGTTAGTGGTTTTTTTATTGTTTGAGGTTTCTTGTAATGAAATTTGTAAGGGTAGTGAATAAAGACAAATTCGTGATATTCATTTTGTTTTCATCTTTGATACCATATTAGCTGAAGCTTCAAATATCTCAAAGTATTCATTTTGCCCTGCTCTCCCCTACTGCTGGAAACACATAATATATGGGAGATTCCTTGTACCCGATTGAGTCCTCCACCAAATATGAGTGACATATATATGGCCGCCGTCCAGAGAAAAGCAGTGGCGGCTTGTGAAAATATAAGATGGTGAGACACATCAGAAAAAAATTATTATTATCGATCGAATATTCATATCGTTTTTTTAAAACGGTTTTTGAATTTGTGTCACATTTACTAACAGGATATATAACCTACTTTTTGAAATTTCCGGGAATTCAAGTTTCATAAGATTATTCATTCCTCTGAAAAGGTAACCCTTGGATACAAAGGTGCATCGTGATATCTATCAGACTCTTTAGAATTTGACGATTTTCTTCGACTCTAGCATTAAAGATTTGAATTTCAGTTTGACGCGCATTGTCTATTGCTGTGGCGTTTTCTCATGAGGGTAAACTTGCAATTCAATGAAAAATAATGATCACGCTTATGTTGTACCAGAACACTCCGATATAAATTTTCAATCGCTATAACCACTTTTTGACCAAACTCCTTCGGAATGCGAATGAAATGCGTGGCTAACAAAATAGGCAATTTGATCGAACTTATACTGCCAGTAAGTCAGTCGTTTTTCAATACATTGAATTTTTGAAACCCCCGATTTGCTTTTTCGGCCCCACCGATAGTCACAAGAAATTTACTTAGATCTGGAAAAGGTCGCCTAGAATGAAAAATGTTGCTGATTCATCGAAAGATTTATAATATCACAAGTACCTACCTTGAATATATTCATTCACCGTGGGAATTTGAGACGAACACTCGTTCCTGCTAAATAAATTTTGTCTTCTTATAATTGTTAAGCAGATGAACAAACTGAACACGAAGACAAACTTACATGAGACACAGCAAATCCAGCAGGTACCACCAAATTACAACTCGAACTGACAAACAACCTACCTACCCGCTTTCGGATTAACCCGAATAGTGAAGAATAATATAGAAGATAATTGGGATCTAGGATCCGCGGCGTGCCTCGAATTCATCTTAAAAGCCTCTATAACGTGAATATGTTCACGTTGGGTCGATGCAGATAACGCACTAGACAAGAAAGCGGCATTTGGCATGCCTCAGTCCGTTTAATTCTTGAAGAGGAAGTGAAATGAATATACAAGAATCGCAGAAAGAGCTTGGATGTTACACAATACAGAAACCCTGTACGTACCGTATGAGGGGAAATAGAGACTGAAAAATACAAGGATGATGAAATGGATTACTAAAATATTCGATTAATATGTGAAATTTTCAAAATTCATTTGGTGAGGCAGTGCCTCATCTGCCTCATAGGACAAGCCGCAACTGGAGAAAAGGATCCGATTAATAAAAAAATTGATCATCGGGCATTCTCGAGTGCATCAGATTAAGATAGGGTGGGTTAATTACATGCTGAAAAGTGTATATACCATTACTCTGACAATTTGAGACTGACGAAAATACAGGGGAAGGCTCCAAAGTGTAAAAAAATCGTCGACTATTTTTTTTTTCATTCTGAAGAAGATAATTCAAGGATTACGAAAAACATATAATCTGACGATTTCTTCAAGCCGAAGATCCAAAAAATCAGGTTGGGGGTTTGAAAACCCCACACAATCATAGAGCCAGAATTCAAGAATTTTAAATATGAATATTGAAGAAAATCTGAACGAAAAGAGTGATTACGTTTCGAAATCAGCCAGTGAACATGTTGATTTGATTCTTCTCAAGAGACCCACACGGCAACAGGGAAAAATCTTCTTGAAACAGGAAGATTGAGGTGTTTATGGATGACTATAGTTGTTGAGGCTATAGAAGACCCGAAAATGTCTTACATTCAAACAAGTCAAAGTCTAATGATTTAAATTTGTCAGATTAAGCGAATCCCTCAAGGAAAGCGTTAGATTAAGATTCAGCATATAGAGGACATGGAGATAAACATATACAGGGTGGCCATTTGAAAACGAAACAGACGAGAGTACAGACGAAATAAATTTTTTCGATAGAAATGCTCGGACAGGTCGATTTCTGTTTCGAGGGGGACAACTTAAGATGTAGGTTACGGACGCATAGCGCTTCAACCCTTGCTACTACAACCCTCACCCCCAATTTTTGAATAGGGAAGATGGGGTGAGTGATACCTCATTTGAAAGGTTTTTCACAAAAAAACACTACAAAAGTGCCATATATATATATATATATATTCTTTTGAATAAGAGAGCTAAAATAATACAATAAATGTTGAGACAAAAAGAACCTAAGCTGAGGTAAAAAAAGGAACGAGGTACCACAACATTCTTCGTATGATACTATAGTATCATACGATACTTTCATCACCAGTATCATACGATACTATAGAGCCAGGGGAAAAAACCTCAGCCGAAAAAACCTGTCCCCGTTAAAAGAATAAAATAAAATTGTTGTATCTGAATATTCTATATAGAAGGACATCACGATCAGCGGGACGGCTCTTCGGAGGAAGGATTTCCAAACACAAACTCCAACCTGAAAATAAAAAAAGCCAGAACAGCAAGAGAATTCAATTTATACTTCATCAAATTGATCTGAAATTTTCAACCCATTGCAAAAATGAGTTTGATATATTGTGTATGGCTCTAATGCCATCTTGGAATTTATAAATCGAACAATTATTAATTAGGTGTTCAACTGTTTCCTCTGATTCACCACATTCACAATTAGGACTATCAACCGAATTCCACTTGAAAAGCATGCTGTTGGTACGACCATGACCTGTTCTTATTCGATTAAGAAGGGACCATATTCTCCTGGGAAGGTTAAAACCAGGAACTTTATTCGATGGATCAGATATTAGATCTTTATTAGATAAAGAACATACATCCCATTCGGATTTCCAGATTTCGTTGTAGCTGAAGTTCGAATTCAGAAAGTTATTCGACCAAATAGGTTTACGAGATTTCAGTCTTGGAATTCTATTTTCTGGAACGTAGGAAAGTATCGGAAAAGAATCCGGAAATGAATTGAATTTATTCCAAGAATTCCAAGTTGCAGACTGTCTTCGAATATGGGGAGGAACTATATTCGATAGCACGGGTAGCCATTGGATAGGTGTAGATCGGATGGTTCCAGTAATTATTCTCATTGAAACATGAAAACACCACTTCATTTTCAAATGCTTAGTCAAGAATATTTCGAGAACTAATGCATAAAATGAAAAAAACAATTACTGTGCTGAAATCAGTATAAAAATACCTTTCAAATGAGGTATCATTCACCCCATCTTCCCTCTTCAAAAATTGGGGGTAGTAGCAAGGGTTGAAGCGCTATGCGTCCGTAACCTACATCTTAAGTTGTCCCCCTCGAAACAGAAATCGACCTGTCCGAGCATTTCTAGCGAAAAAATTTATTTCGTCTGTAATCTCGTCTGTTTCGTTTTCAAATGGCCACCCTGTATATCTTAATCTGACGCGCCCGGGTATGTCAAAATGACGATTTTTTTGCATCTTCAAAACATCGCCGTGGGTTCGCGTCACATAAAAAATATGTCAAAGAAAAAGCATGAAATTCAATTTTCCTATAATTCCAAGAATATAATTTGTAAACTTGTGAAGTAAGTGAAGTAAGGAAATCAATGCTGGTCAGATATCGTTTGGTTATAACATTTTCTCAATGGAGGAATTGATGATAATGATTTCCACAAGAATTTGAGCAGTATTTGAATCGAAGCTTGAAGGAAATTTCATTGTCAGAACATGGTCTCTGTTCTGAATTATGTATTCTATGTGTTCATTGAGATGGAGCTGTCTACAAATTGACATAGATTACGAATCCAAATATTTTTCCTAATCCTACACTTTCTGATGATTTTACAAAAATTATGGGTCAATGCTTGTGTAGGTGAGTGAATAGAAACGCTTATTTTCTATTAATTGTATTTGATAATCATTGTCACACTTCAGAACATTATTTGAAATACATGGAAAAAGATTCAATGGACATAACCCTCTAAGATCAAAATGAACCGTAGACAGCTGTTTCGGGCTTTCGGTCCTCATCAGTTATGTCCATTAAATCTTTTTTCATGTATTTCATAGATCCCTCATTATTCATCCCTATATTATTTGAAATGATCAGAATTCAAATTGTCATAATCTCACAAGTGTTTATTGCAATATAAAAGTACAAAATTCATTCAGTAACAATTCATTCACGAGTCAGCAAATTATTCAACGTCGTTCTCATTTATGTTTCATGGTATCTTCTCCCTCATTGGATCTCCTTGCTTCCCAGTTTCCACCGCTTCCTGCTTCACTCCAAGAACTGGAAACCACAGAAGAATCAGGTGCTGGAGTATTTTCTTCGCTCTTCGTTCTGGCTTTAGCCTTCATGTCAGTTTCATCTCCATCTTTGTGGTCTTCTGTCCTAGAGTTCCAGTTGGATCCTGATCTCTCTTTTTCTATATCTGACATCTTCATCATAGTATGTGTTTCTTTAGCGTCGTTGGACATTTTTTCAGCGTTGGCCTCAGTTTTATCTGATTCTCCTTCGGATTCTCTGTAAGTTGGGGGAGGGTTGTACTTTTGAGGAGGGCTGTAAGAAGGAGCAGGATAACTAGGTTCCTTATATGCTGGTGGAGCGGCATAAGACTGTTCAGGGGCGGGATAGGATGGTTCAGGATGTTTGTACAGTGGGGATGGTTGTTTGTAAGGGGCTGGAGAAGGTGCTGGAGCTTTGTATGAGGCAGGGGCTTGAGCTGGGGCTGGAGCTTGGTAGGAAGGAACTGGTTGTGGGTACATAGGAGCTGGAGCCTTATAGACAGGTGCAGGTGCTGGTGCGGAATAAGCAGGAGCCGGAGCGGCGTAAGAAGGAGCTGGTGGATTATACATAGGAGCTGGAGCCTTGTAGGTCTGTTGAGGAGCAGGTGCTGGTACGTTATATGCTGTGGTGGTGGTGGTGTTTATAAGCTGGGGCAGGTGCGGGTGCTGGATACGTAGGTTTGTATGCAGGTGCAGGTTGATAAGAAGGTGCAGGGGGCCCGTATGCTTGTGCCATTGGTTTATAAGAAGGTTGAGGTGCAGCGTAAGAGGGTGCCTGTTGTTTGTACGCTTGAGGTTGGTATTGGGGGGGCAGGAGCCTTATACTGCTGGGGAGCTGCGTATTCAGGGGGAGCATATGCAGGGGCGGGAGCCTTATAAGATGGTGGTGATGGATACGCTGGAGCAGCATAAGTTGGTGCCTTGTAAACTGGAGGAGCATAAGTTGGAGCTTTGTAGGCTGGGGGCGAATATGGTGCTGGTGCTGCGTAAGCTGGAGCAGAGTAGGCTGGTGTCTTGTACACTGGAGCTGAGTAAGTGGGTTTGTACGCTGGGGCCTTGTATGTGGGTGGAGAGTAAGCTGGAGGAGTATAAGCTGGTGCCTTATACACTGGAGTCTGATAGGCTGGAGTAGAGTACACTGGAGCATAAGAAGGAGCTTTGTATCCTGTAGGTTGATATCCGTAAGGCCTTGGATATCCGTAGGATCTCGCTGACGCTCTATAGTGACCATAACTTCCACCGTATCCACCAACGTTAGATCCGTAATGAGGTCCAGCTGGTGCATATCCTGCGAGGTTTGGTTGGCAGGTGATGACGAGACCTCCGTGACCTCCCTTCTTGAGTTTCTTTCCTTTTGAAGCAGGCATGTAAGATGGAGGCATGCCGTAACCACCTCCGTATCCGTCATAAGCTGATCTCATATGGTCCTCCATTTCGTCACTTTCGTCTTCGCTGAACCTCGCCATGTTTCCTTCGTCTATTTCGATGGTGTTCATCATGGCTTCATCTTCAGCGTTCCTCATGGTCTCCATCTCTTCGTTCTCCGCCTTCAGAATATCGTCGGCTTTGCTGTCTTTCGGTGGTCCTGTGAGTCTGATGGGTGTTGGTTTCCTCGTGTTTAGTTGCATCACCATCTCCGGCACGATAGGAGCTGTAGGCTGCGTGAGGGTGGTATAGCCTTTGGTTGCCGGGGCGTTGTAGGCTGGAGCCTTGGTTGGGTAGGCTGGAGCTGCAGCTGCGTAGGCGGGTTTGCAGGAGTGGCGTAGGCGGCAGCTGGCTTGGGTGCTGCATACTCTGGCTTAGGGGCTGCGTAAGCAGCGGCGTCGTAGGCTTGGGATGGGTATGCAGGCTGTGGGTAAGCTGGAGCTGGTGCAGCATATCCTGGAGCAGATGGTACAGGTTCGTAAGCAGGTTGGCAAATTTGGTATGGTCTTTGGGACGGTCCGCTTGGCCTTATTTCCACACAGAATGTCGTTGTTGTCGACTTCTTCCTCCGGTTGATTGGGCTGAGCTGGGTCTCATCTTGAGAGTCGTCGACGATTTTCTTCGTCTCAAGTTCTAAAGTTTTGGCGAAAGATCCGTGGAACAGGATGGCGAACACGGCCACTGAGAGGATTGTGATTCTCATGTTGACTGTATCGCCGATGGACGGAATGAGTTCTGCATCGGACTGAACCGTATATATAACGATCAAAAAAGTGCGGATCAGCGTTTTCACGATTCTATTGCACTCATCGTTACATTAGTGGCAATTCATTATGAACAGATGATTTTCAGGGAATTTTCGCGAGAATAAATTCGATTTCGAAATTTTTCTTGTTGATGGATTAAGAACAATGATATCGGCCCTTCTTTTTTCATTTCCTGCTTTCATTTTAGCATTTGAATCAAATCGTAGGATCGATTTTTTTAAGGAATTAGGATTTTGAAAGTGATGATCAATATCCTACAGCATTATTCTACACGTAATTCACAGGTTGAAAATTATCCATTTCGCATTTTACCTCATGAAATATTACAGATTATGTACTTCTTCGAATTTCTCAAGGCTTCCACACTTGATCACATAAAAGAAA